>NIUQ01000062.1:0-73342 GCA_002796945.1 Plectus sambesii
ACTATCCTTTTAGCACGTCACTTTCGCTGTGCGAATAAAGATTGATTACCATAGTAGAAAAAGTGCGCAGAGTACGAAGGAGTGGGCACACTAAATTTGACGAGAGCGTCATAAAAAAGAGTAGGATCGGGGTTTGGCGGAACGTGTGCAGGATAATGTTCCGACTTACATTGTTAGGTCATTTCTTCGATCTCACTAAGCTGTGAGCAATAGTTCATAGGTTAGCGATCTTGTTAGTCAAAACAAGTACTTATCTGTAACAAGGGGAGGAAAAGTAAATACTGGAAAAAGGTTAAGTAAAGCAAGAGTCAAAGAGCAGGGAACACATAAAAAAGAGAAGAAGAATTGGAGCAATATGTTGCGCGCGACTCAGCGGAGGTAGTCAATCTTGTTGGGTTGGAGATCGTATCTCATTCCGTACTTGAGTTTTGTGCTCTTCATCTTTCACGCACTTGAAGTTTGGGGCGAGTGATCGATGGTACGCCTCTGTGCTGTTGTTGATTCGTTCTGAATGCACTCGTACTTATTCCGCAGCTCTTGGGGAAAAAGAGGATCGCAATGAGAGTAGGTGACAATAGCGCTCATGTACCGCTTGTCGAAGTATTTGACAAATGGTTCCAGGCCGGGGTCAAGCACATCGACCAGCTAACTTCAAACTTGGTCGAAGAAACCTAATAGTCCCTTTTTCCCTATTTAGTCCATTATGTTTTGTCCCTAATTATGTTGGAGAATTATCCGGGATGGACAGATTTCTGTCGGACAACTATCTTTTGGAGAATTATTCAAGTCTGAAAAATGTTTATAATCGGATAAATGTCCTAGTCGGAGATTTATTCTCATTGTCAGCGCCCGTTTGATCGGATGAATATTAGTCTTGAGTGAAGAATCAAATAAATTGGACACAGATAAACATTATCGGAAATAGTAGTAGCCTCTGGATATCGAGAAACAGCAGCGCGGAGGGCGCAACAGTTTCGCACCAAAAAAAAGAGCAGTTGCCTTTATCATGAACTCATATGCAATACGAGACGTCGGATATGATCATCGCGTTTGTGCCTTCGAGTGCTACATTGATATCATTTGCCAGCAACTTCAGATCAGGGTCATGTTGGTGGAAGTGAAAACCGAGTCACATAGGGAAATAGACTGGCCATCTGTACGGCATCCTCACCGCATATGGAATAATGTTTGCATATGCAAAATTGGCGATCAAACAGGCACTGTCTCAATCGGGCACCATCGTGCTGTTGTGGACATTTCGAGAGTCTGTTCCTTGTTGACTCCAGTTCTGTTTCATTTTAGGGGAGGCATTAGATGCAATTTGCGGAATCAAGATTGTCTGCAAATATGGTAAATCTTTTTCGGTTTGCTATTAGCCATCGGCAGCTTGTTGAAGCTGTGATTTCAATTGCTGTCATGGAGTTTGTTGCACTTGTCCTTGTTGCATTCGGCGCCGATGCACAAATTCTTCAATGTAATGTTCAGGAACTGTCGTCGTCCCTGCAACGACTCTGTCCACATCTCATTCAACCATGAGATTAGCAAAGAAAGAGCTCTTTTCCAGATTTCTTGTTTATTGGCACTTTTTGAACAACTTGTACTGATAGTAAAGTCCCGCACACAACACCCAGTGGAAACACCGAACTTGTCGTCTCTCGCAACATTACTTGTACAGTCAGAGAAATACGGTCAACCCTATGCCTGTTTCGTAAAACTCTTGAAAATCGAGGTAATAAATCTCAACTCTACATCATCGTCACCCAACTACTCAATTTTCCGTTTCACAAACTGTTGCGATTGCAGTTCTAAATGGTTTTATAAAAAAACCAGATAGGAAATCATAATCACTATTCAGCAGGTATCTCAATGAAGAAACAGGCTCCATGTGAAATATCTAATCTAGTCACCGGTTTCGGTTTCGTGGTAAATCAAATGACCAAATCAGCTACCAAAGGAGATATAGTCGATTCTTATAGCATAAAGCTTGAACCACTTATTCTGAACATTAACAATTACATGAGAGCTCTTAATTCTCATCCACTTTCCCAGAAATGGCGGTTTGGCTTAATTAAGAACATATTTGTCGTTAAAACTATGAGATCATCGTCTTAAAACGAAAACCTGAAATTATTGATTGCTTACTGTAACTCTAACAATGTGCAATGCATTGCAACACCGCTGAACGTCGCTGCTCGCATCACGCGCACTTGTTGCCATTAGTATTCTACTAATTTCCATCCAGTAGAATAGGATTTATTCCTTCATTTATATATAATTTCTACTCAGCTAAACAGATCCAACCTAAATAAATATTAAACTGTTTGTATTAGATATTTTTTGAATAATTTAAAGTTTCAGTCATTTGGTCCCAACTTTTCTTGCGAATTGAATTATCATCACGGCATTTCGCAATCTTTAGCTTATAGTAAATGGAGCTGTTTCTTATTTCCTATTTGAGGCAAGCACTCAGTCAGGCTACTAATAATAAGCATAGTCAGCCTAAAAAATGGGGGAAGTAGTTGTCTGTTTCCACTTGTAAAAATTCGTTAAATTAGTTTATTCAATTTCAGCTTTCAGCTGCCGAAGCTATCAGCGCTGAAACAAGCCAACAGAATGGATGGGGGAGAAAGTGAAATGAATTACATGGAGGAGGAGGTGATCGCGCGGCCCACTACAACTCGAATTCTATGCTGCGAATGCGGCGTGTCTATTGAGCCGAATCCGGTGAACATGTGCGTCGGCTGCGTGAGATCGCGCGTCGACATCACCGAAGGGATCCCGAAGACCAATCAGCTGTTTATGTGCAAGTTCTGCGACCGCTATCTCCAGCCGCCGAACGGCTGGATCTTCGCGGCGCCCGAGTCGAAGGAGTTGTTGTCGTTGTGCTTGAAGCGGATGAAGACCACTCTGACCAAGTTGCGGTTGACCGACGCTGCGTTCATTTGGACCGAGCCTCACTGTAAACGCCTGAAGGTGAAGCTGACGGTGCAGAAGGAGGTTCTGGCCGGCGCCATTCTCCAGCAGGTCTTCGTCGTCGAGTTTACCGTCTACAATCAGATGTGCGACGACTGCCGTCGCGCCGAAGCGAAAGACTTTTGGCGCGCTTGCGTACAAGTGCGACAAAAGTGCGAATTCAAGAAGACCATGTTCTACTTGGAGCAGTTGGTGTTGAAGCATAAAGCGCACGTGAACACGACCGGCGTCAAGCCCGTCGCCACCGGCATCGACTTCTTCTATCCGAAATTGCAAGACGCCCGCAAGCTGGTCGACTTCATTAACGGCGCGTTGCCGTCGCGTTATCAGTACGCTCAGGAGTTGGTCACTCACGACACCAAGAACAACACTTACGACTACAAACATACATTCTGTATTGAACTCGTTCCGATCTGCAAGGACAACGTTGTTTGCCTTCCGAAGAAGGTTGGTTAATAGTCATAATTTGCCGATCAGTAATCGGAAATCTTGAATTGAATGATGTAAAGTGTTGAGAAAGTCGCTAGCGCTTCTTTTTGTTAATTTATGCACGTAAAAATCCAAGAAACGACTATCATTTTTGGTGAAATACAGAGTTCGAGCAACAAAAACCTAGTTCATCTTTATCAATTACGGTGTCTAGCGAGATTTCTTGCTATTGATCGACAAAATTTTGATTAAAATATTGCAGGGAAAGTTTAGAATTGTATGGTATTTTTGTACTTTGCAGGCGGCTCAGCAGTTGGGCAACATGCCGCAGATCTTGGTTTGCTTCCGCGTGTCGAGTGTGGTCTCGCTGATCGACCCGATGACGGGACAGACCGCGGACGTGTCGAGCCAGGTGTATTTCCGCGAACCATTCGAGGCCTTGGCTCAGTCGAAGCAGTTGGTGGAATTCTACGTCATCGATGTCGAGCCGGTGAACGTCGAACGAACGGCCGGACACGGGCACATCTCGAATAAGCACGAGGTCGCCGATGTGTGGGTGATGCGAAGCAACGAAGTCGGCGTAGCTGGCGCCGACTCCATTTACACTCGCACGCATCTTGGTCATTTGCTGAAGCCGGGCGACACCGTAATGGGTACGTTTTAATTATACCATCAATCAATATATATATATATATTTAATCTTGCCGATGCTTGTCCCACGCGCCTTGCAAACGGCGGTGGTGCGAATGCGTTGTTATCTTTCCTTGCCAACTATATTTTGTGTAATTTGTTATCATAAATATTTTGATCAGTAATACGAAATCGAGCCAGGCACTGTAGTTGGCAACGGTGAGTTGATTTTTTCGGTGATAAAACACCGTTTTTACCTATGAATCATAGTTTTTCTTGGCCTTTATGTGCGTCTATTGGTAGAAAGAAGCGTCATTGACTTTCGAAGCAGTTTGCCTTATTCAGTCTAAGATTATCTTGTAATTGATCATGAAATTTTGACTATAGAAGAATCGAGTAAGGTTGAAATCGTGACGTCCTCTATCACTCTTTATCTTCTCTTCTTTCAGGCTTCGACATTCGCAATTGTAACGCGAACAACCGCATATTCGACGAGATGCCTCAGGATAAAGTGCCGGATGTGGTGCTGGTGAAGAAGGTGTTCAGTCGCGTGATGCGACAGCGCCGACGAAAGTGGAAGCTGCACCGCCTGGCGGAGGGCGGCGGAAACATCCTGCCGGAGACAGCGTCGCTCGAAAACGACTACGAGGCCTTCCTGGAGGATCTGGAAGACGACCCGGTGTTGCGCGAGAACGTCAACATTTACAAGGACCCGCGCAAGATGGCGATGGCCGTCGAAACCGACGACGAAGACGAGGACCTTCCCTCCGCCCCGACCCTGCAAGAGATGCTCGACGATCTTCACCTCGATGATGAGCCCATGCCCGAAGCTGAAGCCGACGAGTAGAGCGCTTTGTTACACAGAAAGTTATTCTTCGTTGAATTTCGATAAATCCACTATAGTTGAGACTATCTCTTTCTTGTTACACCCAGCGGTTGTCGTCCATACCGCACGAGTGATCGTTTCTTGCCTATCTATCACGTTTTCCACGTTCAACATGTGAGCAAACACACACCCACCGACAGATCCTATTTCGTCTATTCGAATGTTTCTGCGCGTCGCACACATTGTCGACTCATCAAGCGGCTAACATGAGATGGCGGGCAGTCAGCAGGTAGTATCCCACGTTTTGGCTGTCTTCCACTCGCAGCGGCTTTTTGTCTCCCGCCGCCGGCTGGAATCAATGGTCTGTGTTGACGTTGTGTTGGTGGTCTGCGAGGCCGACAGTGTCAAAGGCTCGCTACCGGTTAGGATTGGACGCGCGCGTTACTCGTTTTCCGTCCCGCCCATTACAACGCGTTGGCGCATTTGAACGCGATCCGTCGCGGCGTGTGATTTTTCGCCGCACTCGACCACTTGATGGATTTCCATTTTGATCGGTGTAATAAATTTTTGCGAACTGCGAGTGACCTCAGTAGTCGAAGGCGTAGTGGAAGGCGTTACTCGATGAACTTGTTTAGGGCTGTACGGTCTGTTGTAGGTATTTATGGTCGGTTATATTTGCGTATGTCAACGCGACGGATAGGTAGATCGTTTGGCTTTTTTCGGGGCGATTTTGATCAGCTGACTGGTCGAACACAAGACGGGCTGTCGACGCGCCCAATAACAATGTCATCAGCCCGACTGACGCGCGACGCCTTTAACGTTTGATGCGACCGACGGTTCACAGATGATGCGTTTCACAGATGCGACGATGAAGCGAAATGATGGCGGCGCCTAGCCCGGACGAGAACGGTCAGCTTATATACCAGGCGGCGCTCTACAGCAATGCCGATCTGCTGGGCGACCTGTTGCGCGCCGACAACGAGCAGCGCCTCGATTTTACCGACGCCCAAGGTCGCACGGCTCTCCACGTAGCCGCCGCCAATGGCCATCTCCCCTGCATTCAGCTGCTCATCAAGGCCGGCGGTAATTCTTCCCATGTTCCAGCTTTTCGCCGGCTTTTATCGTCTTTCGAGCGTTTCATTACTTGCGCATCGTTTCATTATATAAATGGCTTTTTTGTACATTTATACTTTTTGTATGTATATATCGGCGATTTAAAGCGTTACTTTCATCAACAAAATGTTGCATCCTTTTGCAGCGAATGTGAACGCCGTCTCCGGGTCGATCGGACACTGCAAGGTCGGTGAAGATTGGTGTTTTTGCGTGGTGGGGCAATCTTTTTTTTGGTCGGGGCGCTAGGGCGTTTGCGTGCTGGTGGCTACGTCAGCGACCGTCTCGACGCTTCAATAATTGAGGCGGCGTGGACGATCGGGTTATCGACGACCGCTCGCCGCGCGTTCGCGTTCGTGTTCCCGCTCGCCGTTCGCATGGGCGTGTTGGGTGGAAACGCGCTAAATGCGACACGCCGTCCCTCGCGCAGTCTCTAATTCACTCTCTGGGAAGGCGCCGTCGCTGTTGCAACCTCGAACGCGATTCGCAATAAAGCGATCGGCGTAAACCTATCGGCTTCTTTGTTTCAGACGCCGCTTCACGCGGCCGCCGAAAACGGTCAGACTGAGGCGGCGCGCTTGCTCGTCTCGGCCGGCGCCGACTTGTTCCTCCAAGATCTCACCGATCACTGCCCGCTGCAGACGGCTCAGATGGCCGATCAGCAAGAGACTGCCTGCGTTCTCATTGACGCCATCGGTCAGTTTACCTTTCATTCTCTTTGCGGTTAGTTGTTACATTTTCGCCTTTTGCAGAGAGTCACCAGAATAGAACGCGCCAGTTGCGCCAAGGTGAGTGGACTTGGGCTTTGCTTGGACTATGCATAGCAAATGGCAACCCGAGTAATGATTGTAGAGCTGGAAACTGCTTGCATTAATGGAGACGTCGTCGCGGCGGAGAGGATACTATGCGAGGCGGACGCGCAGTCTATTAGCGCCCTTCTGAATGGAACGAACGAAGAGGATTATTCGTCACTGTACAGGTTTGTAGTAGACTTTGTATCGTTTGTGTAGTGTCGTATGATGGCGCGTTTAGAGCCTGCGAGCGCGGCCACGTGCAACTCGTCGAGCTCCTCTTGCGCTACGGAGCAGACGGCCGAGTTCATGCCGTCACGCGCTACTCGCCGCTCTATGTCGCCGTTACCGCTGGTCACATTAAAGTTATCGAGCTTTTACTTCAAGTAAGTGATCTGCAGTTTCTGAAGCTGTTCGCAATCGCACAGAGAGATATTTTATACCTTTTGCAGTCGTTCCCCGAACTGGCGGATGTGGCGACGTGCGAGGGTTGGACGCCGCTGCACGCCGCGTGCAAGTCGGGCGACTTGCCCGTTCTACGCCGTCTACTCTTCCACTCTTTCCCCTACTCCGCCATGCACCCGTACACGGACGCATCCGGCAAGTGGACGTATCGTTTCGGCTTCGATGTGAACGCGCCCGACGCCGACTGTCGCACCCCGCTGTTCCGCGCATGTGCGGAAGGCCATTATGACGCCGTCAAATTGCTGCTCGATTTCACCGTCGACGCCGAACGCTGTTTGGAATCGCCCCGCCGCAGCGCGCCGAAGCAGGCCTTCGAAGACGTCGTCGTTCACGACAGACCGGCGCCGCGAGTGCGCGAATCGCGCAGCTCGTCGTCCGAAACGCCCGCCGGCGACACTCCGATGAAGAAGGCGCGCTCCAAGCTCAACACCGTCTCCCAGTCGCCAGAAGAGCAAGCGGCTGCCGACAGTCCCCGCGTGCATCAGATTTGTCCATTCACCGTCGACGTTTATTGCGGCCGCGGTCGTACGCCGCTGATGGCGGCGGCCGTGGGCGGCTACGCGTCGATTGTGCAACTGCTCGTGAAGAAGGGCGGCGCGAACGTCAACCTGCCGATCGCGATAACGGACGAAGAACTGGCGAGGTTGAACCCGACCGAGGAGGGCGTCCACTGCGCCGGGTCGGGCGCGCTCATCGAAGCGTGCCGCATCGGCAACACGCCGCTCGTCGAGAAGCTACTCGAGTTGGGCGCCGTCGACCACGACAACCAGGCGCTGGCCGCCAGCTTGCAAGGGGGGCACGAGGAGCTCGCGTGTCGACTGCTCTGTCGCCAGGTATTCGCCGATCCGGAATGTCGCATCAATAAGAAGAATGTGGACGCCGACCTGCAAGGGGGCATGAGTCGGTCGGTCGTGCCGAGCGCGCTCTACCCCGCAGTGCCATCGATGCTCAATTGGCACAAGGCGTCCTTGACGAGTATCCGCGGCCAATGGCTCCTGGCAGCCAGTCTCCACATGAACCCCAAGATGCGCACCTCCTCTAGCGGTCTGTCCCTGTCGGCCATCACCCGTGTCGACGTATCGAAAAACGCCCTCACCTGTCTCCCCGTCGCCCTTCTCCTTCTGCCCTCGTTGCGTATTCTCAACGCGGCTTTCAACAAAATTCACACGATTGATACTGGTAACAGCGACAGTCGCAGTCAGAGGACTTCGGGCGGCGTTCGCAATCATCGTCGCGCGTCGCTGTGCAGCTGGAACGCGCCCGTTCTGGAAGAAATCCACCTGGAGCACAATGAATTGGAGCTGCTTCCCGACGAGCTATTCTCGCATCTGCCCAGTTTGACGTCGCTCGACGTCTCGAGCAACTGCCTCGTCGCCTTGCCACATTCCGTCTGGACGGCGCATAAGCTGAAGGATCTCAACCTGAGTCGCAATTCTCTGTCCTATCTGCCGTCGTGGTCGGCGGTGGATCGGTCGCCGAGTCAGTCGCTGTCGAGCTTGGACACGCACGACGACGACTCGGAGACGGCGAGAAGGTCGTTGGCCTCGATGAGCATGACGAGCTTCGACGACTCGCTCAGCACGCCCATTGACCGCGACTCGAGCGTGGGCGGTCTGTCGAAGACGACGGACGACAACATTGCCGTGCAGGAACTCCGCAGACACAATCTCTGGCAGCGCTCCGTCACTCTGACCAAAGTTGACGACGACGAGCTCGACGAAGATCTGTCCACGCAGTCGGCGCCTGTCGGCAAGGGCGAGCAGCCGCGTCGACGAGGCCGTTCCAACCTCACCTCCCTCAACCTGAGCTATAATCAGTTCCAGCGGACGCCCGAATGTCTGCCGTGTCTCGCCACCGGTCTCACCCGACTGAACTTGTCGGCGAACCGTCTGAGCGAGATCGGACCGGTGTGCAACTATCCGGCGCGCTTGCGCCAATTGGACCTGAGCAGCAACAACATCGTGGGGTGGTTGAGCGGTCCGAAGAGCGGCGTGGACACGCTGTGTCACTGCGGCTATGGAAGAGAGGCGCAAATGGGGCGACCGTCGAGTCCGACGCGACACTCCAGTGAGTTGGCGTTGGGATTGATGGAAGTCATCGACTTGTTTCAGGGACTCGATCGAAGTCGGCGGCGCGCGGTCAGCGGTCGTTGAGCGTGGCGCGCAGCGAACTGAGCGGCACGTTGTCGCCGGTGTCAGCCGCCATGATCTGCCCCCACAAGCGCCACACTCGTCTCGATCATCTGCGCACGCTGGTCGTCGCCGGCAATCGAATGGACCGAATCTCTCTCCTCGCCGAATCCTTGTCGATGAGCTCGGGCGTGTCGAGCAACTCCCTCGACCAGGCGGCGGACCACGCCTCCAGCAACGCTGATGTTCGTTGCTCAGTCGCGGCTTGTCGAGCGTCTACGCGAGATCCTGATAGCGGTTTGACGACGTTTGTGCGTGGGAGATACGATTATTGATCAATAACAATAAAAATTATTGAGCAATAGTTGTCTGAATTTGGTTATATCACAAAACGAGCAGCAATCGTGTCTCCCATCCTGAAAGCGGTCGTTATACCGCTTCCAGGCTCTCGCGTGAGCTCTAGACAGACCATCTTATATCTTTTATACCTTGAATACTCATTGCGAGTGCTTTTAGGGGAGATCTCGACTGATGTTCCCGTGCCTGACGATGCTCGACGTGAGCAACAATCAGCTGAAATCTGTGCCACCTGATATTAGCGAGCTCTCATCTTTATCCGTGCTCAACTTGTCTAACAATCCCGATATTACCGCCTTGCCGCCAGAGATGGGTCTATTGAGCAAGTTGTGGAATCTCAGCTTGAAGGGATGCAATCTCGGAGAGCCACTTTGTACTATGCTCGACAGCAAGAAATACAAGACCATGGACATCATGGGATATTTGAAATCTGTGCTGGAAGAGTAAGATTTAAGTTTTACTTTTGTGTATTTTTCAGTATTCCCGCGGTTATTAGGAGTCGATGAAGTATGATTATTCATCAACAAACGTATTTATTCTTTAATCTACGAGAGCGGTTGGGATCCAACTATTCAATGGATGAACACAACATTAATCAAATGAATCTTAGTCGATCACTGTGACCGCCCGGTGCGATGCTTTGTTATGCAACAATGCGCTTTTCAGCTCAAAGCCGTATACTCGTTTGAAACTGATGATTGTCGGCATTCAAGGCATCGGAAAGACTTCTCTGCTCGAGCAGTTGCGTCTCGAAGGCACCGTTTCCAAGCGGAGCCAGGATGTACGTCGCCGTCCCCATGCAATTAAATTTTCAGTGTCATTTTGATTTTTTAGGGCTGGGCGAAGCGAATGGGTCATAAGAACGTCGGACAGAAAACTTCCAAGGGAATAAACATATCGACGGTTGGCGTGGACGTCGGCGACTGGTCGTATGAACCAAAGAAGGCGAAAAATCAGATCAACTATGGCCCGATTACCTTTCGCACGTGGGATTTCGGCGGTCAGGTGAGTAATTTTAATTATAATAACAATAATAATAGTAATAATAACAACTATAATAATAATGAAAGTAGTAATAATAGTACTAATTATTTAATAAACCGTCAAAAGACACAAAGATTTACTTTTATTGTTAGTTTGATTACTTGCTGATTGCTTATTTTGTCTTTTAGCGAGAATACTACGCCACTCATCAATACTTTTTGTCACGACGCTCGTTGTATCTGGTGGTGTGGAAGATAACGGATGGCGAGGCTGGTGTCGCCGAGATCCAGCAATGGCTCGTCAATATTCAAGTATGCCAACTATCCACGCGTCACCATCTCTCCTTTTTCCTTCATTTTCAGGCTCGCGCTCCAAATACTCCCGTTATCATTGTGGGCACTCACTACGATGAAGTACTCACGAATAGCAAGAAGTTCCCGCCTGGCTTTGTCGATGACTTGCAGCAGATTATTCGAGGTACGCTGCGATTTGGTTGTACGGCGATGATTTGCCATAGTAAACCGTTTGGAGGAAAACTCGCCGAAACGTTATGCGCTTAGGTTAGCGATAGGTTAGATGTTGTGATATAAGGTGCCTCTGACGTCGTTACAAATTAACACAGTAGAGTGTAAAAAATGTCGACATCCCGTACAATAGCAGAATATTACGTAACGCAGAGGTCTGAGAACGCGCGCTATGTTCAAGAATATACAATGCTGTAGCATATTGGTATCGCTTGATTGGCGCGTTATGGCAGGGAGGAGTGGTGTCGAGGAATAGTGAAAAAAACGATGAAAATGACGTAAAATTAATGGCTATCAAAGCATTCGGTCATTTGATGCGACTTTCATATTTGCAGAACGGTTCGTGGTGGTGCAGGATGCGGACAAGAAAGGGCTGCCGCGTGTGGTCGATTCGGTGATTGTGTCTTCGAAAACGCGATTCAACATCCGCCATTTGTGCAATATGATTTATAATACGGCGTTCGAGCAGCGCTCACCGGGCACCAAAGAACGGTTGTTGGAACAAAAGATTCCCGCCAGCTATCTCGCTCTCGAGGATGTATGTATTTCATTCTTTTCCATACAGCTCTGTTGTCAAAATAATATTCTCAATAACAACAAATCGAACCTGGCATCGTAATTGACAAAGATGAGCTCGCTTTTCGGTGGTTTGACACCTTTTCTCACCAAGAATGATATTTGTTTCTTTTTTATATGCATAAATTGATGGAAATTGAAGCGCTGTCGACTTTTGAAGCAGTTTGCCTTATTCAATCAAAGATGTTTTGTTTACGATCGGGAAATTTTGATTATAGTTGTCCTCAATATCTGTCGTTTGCAGATTGTTGGCCAAATTGCCGATGAAAAGAAAGCCAAAGGTAAAGATCCTGTTATGAATGGCGACCAATTCCGAACAACAATACAAGAACGGATGCAACAACAGTATGGCAAAACGTTCCGCGATATGGCTGAACTGAATCAGGCGACTAGCTTCCTGCACGAGAATGGTATAGTGGTTATCATATAGCAATAATAAACTTACCTGATATGTTTAGGAGTGATGCTTCACTACGACGATGCGACCCTAAAAGATCTCTACTTTCTGGATCCGCAGTGGCTGTGTGATATTCTGGCTCACGTAGTGACGATCAGAGAGATCAACCCGTTCGCCAAAAACGGCCTTATGCGATTGGACGACCTGAATATCTTGTTCAAGGCGGCGCGCTTCACGCCAACAAGCATCAGGAATTACATTCTGAATCTCCTGCAGAAATTCGAAGTAGCGCTCACATGGGACAGTCGAAGTTTGCTCATTCCTTCGCTGCTCCCGGATGAATATCAACTGAGAGGCGGATATTACGGCTGTGAAGTGAAGGTTGGTGTTGTTCTTGGTTGGATTATTTGTTGAAAACTCGGGCTGTTTTTTGCAGATTCCCTTGAAGACTGGCGGGTGGATATTTGCCTTGGCCGAACGCCCCGTTGAGCCGAAGACGCCGCATTATGCCGGCGCGCCGACGGCCGACAATCTGACCTTGGGTCGCAGCATCTTCTATACGCAATCGATCGACGAAATGGGCGCGNTCGAGCCGAAGACGCCGCATTATGCCGGCGCGCCGACGGCCGACAATCTGACCTTGGGTCGCAGCATCTTCTATACGCAATCGATCGACGAAATGGGCAAAAAGCCGCCGACTCTGCCGGCCGGCCGATCGGTGGGCGAATCGCGACAGTTCGCGACGTTCGATTCGCTGAAGCAGCTGAGCCTGGACTCGTCGGCCGGCTCGACGCCCGTCCTCGACAAACCCGTGCCCATTTTCACGCTGGATAGGTCGACGGCGTCCGAGCCAGAGACCGAGTACTACGTTCACACCGAAGCGGTCGACGACCAGAGCATTCGACGCTTGTTCTTCATGGCGTATGTGCCGTCGGGCTTCTGGTCCCGTCTGATCACGCGCATCCTCGGCGAAGAACAATTTCCCATCTTCCTCGATAGACTCTTCCGTGTCACCAACGCCTCCACCATGCGCACCACCGGCACCGGCCGATTCGACACTCACAGCAACCGCCGACTGCGCAAGATTCTCGAAGCCAACCGACCCGAATGGCTCTTGTGGCAGACGGGTATGCAAGTGAACGCCTTCGGTCGACTGCTCTTCTCCCTCAAGGAGTTCCTACCGCTCGCCGAAATCCGCGACATCAACTACGCCGCCGTCAGGTGGCAGTGCAAGCAGGACGACGGGGCTTGGAGGAGACTGAACACCGAACGCTACTCCGTGCTCGAACTGTTCGTGCCCGGCATCCGGATGACGCTGCGTTATCCGGGCAAGACGGGCGCCGCCGAGTTCGTCCAGCTCGAAACTGACCCGACGGTGATGACACGTATGCTGTCGATGGTCGTCGACGTGATCGACACGCTGCTCGAGGACTGGTACCCGTCGCTCGGCACTCGCTTCGTGCACACGTCCGAGGGCAAGCTGCTGGTCAGTCGCCTCGTGCCGTGCCCGAAATGCATCGCCCCCTACGACTGTTCGGCCGATCACGCGGTCGGCGGCGGCTGGACGATTCTGTCGCTGGACGAACTCGCGCACGCTGACGCCGGCAGCGGCACGCCTCGAAAGGTGTCGACGGTGTCGCGTGGATCCGACGGAGGGAGGAACGAAGCGGGTGGCCTGCAAAGACCGAGGTCGGCCTCGGCCGTCGATCTAGCCGATTTCGAAAAGCATCGCGACGGGAAAGAATCTGCACCCGCGACGGGTGAAGAGGGCGCGTACTGCTTCACGATCGAAGAGTGCATTCTCTGCGCTCATCAGAGCACCTTGCCCAAATGCCCCACGCACGGTCAACTGGCACTCACATGGCTCGCCCCTGATACGGTAATTTCCTCTCAATCAGAATCAAATCAGAATCAAAATCAACGCGCTCTTTAGGTTTTCCTCGATGTCAGCAAGGACTATCTGATCGTTCCGGAGCTCGTTAAAAGAGGCAAGATGCTTGGACGCGGCGCTTTCGGATTTGTTTTCAAAGCGTCCGTCAAACATAAAGTAGGCGCATTTGCGCTTTCTATCTCGCCTCCGTGTCGCTACGCTAATGCTTTGCAGGACCAAGGAGTGGTTTCGGATGTCGCTCTGAAAATGCTGCAGCCCGTCGATCCCGGATTCGGCGCTCGGCCGAGTGCCAACGCCGCCTACAAGGTCGGTCCTCATGTGTAAATGCGTAGTTCGGGGTTCTTTTCTAAAATAGTGCCTCACCAAGTGGTCTTTTTTTCTTTATAATATAACGCTCCCTGCTCAGAGACAGATTATGGGGCGGTAGAAGCAAAAGCGGCCTCCGTTCGGTCTCAATCCCCCTTCCTAATATATGTAATTGGTCGCGACGGTGAGGACCGTCGCGCTAAAAGCAATAGCGGCGATTTGAGGAGAGCTGTTTGTCGAAAAAATCCGATATCGTACAGCTCAATTTCAAGCGCACGCATTTCTTCCAATACTCCTGAACGCTTACTAGGGTGGTGGAAACTGTCCTAATAAAAAATGAAGGCAAAGTTAGAGGGGCGCTCATTGGATAAAAGCGAGTAACGCTCGAGAGTAATTGAATAATAATTAAATAATTTTAGGCCGGTTGGGCAAAGTGGCAACGAGATCCGTTGCAAAATGCCTGTCGCGCTTACTGTACATCGCGACAAGAGCTGAATGTACTCAGCAGTTTGCACCATCCGAACGTCGTGTCGCTCATCGGTGTCTGCCCCCGGCCCCTCGCGCTCGTCGTCGAGTTGGCTCCCTTGGGCGCACTCAATCATTTGCTGCAAAACTACCGCAGGAGTGGCGCAAGACTGCACTTGACTGCCCTCCAAGACACTTGCGCCCAGGTACGCTGTCGCTTTTATCACTTTTTGAAATGTGGAAATTTTTTTATTTTATCGAATAGGTTTGGTTAACCGCGATTTCGCACGTATCTAAGCACTTTTACTATCCTTCTCAGCCGTGAAATTTCGGTTTCCATAGCAACTGAACCCGTAAAATTACCGTGTACATTTTTACATTGCCGAATTAGCTTTAATCAATAGAAAACCGAGTACACTATACACCGTTTCATCCGAGGAGTACTTTTAGGTGTCAAAGGCGCTGGAATATCTCCATCAAGAGCATATCATTTACCGCGATCTCAAGTGCGAAAACGTCCTCGCATGGCGTTACCCGCCTCCGTTCAGTCACTTGACGGACGTGTACGTCAAGCTTGGGGATTACGGTATCTCGCGCAGTACATTCCCATCGGGCGGTGCGAAGGGTTTCGGCGGCACGGAAGGCTTCATGGCGCCCGAAATTATGCGGTACAACGGCGAAGAAGAATACACAGAGAAGGTTTGTCCACTTCCTTCTCTAGTTTTGATCTATTCATTCACCCAAACACTTCAGGTCGACTGCTTCTCCTTCGCCATGTTCGTTTACGAGTTGCTGAGCTTCAAACTGCCTTTCGACGGCCAGGAGCAAGTCAAGGAGTTCATGTTGGACGGCGGCCGACCGTTACTCACTCCCAGCGTATGTCAAGAATAATTGTAGTAATAGTGGAACTCGCTAATTCTTAAATCCTTTCAGGAACTCCTCTACCCCTGCAACATCCTCGACCTGATGGTTGTAGCTTGGGCCCAACAGCCTTCCGACCGTCCTTCTTCCAGCCAGTTGGTGTCCATCACCACCGCCCCCGAGTTCTCCCATCTCCTCGACGTCGTCGCCTTGAACGACGGCGACGCCGCGGTTCTCGCCGGCGAATCCTTCAGTGGTCAGTCGCTCTATCAATAATTAGTCCTNTTCTCCCATCTCCTCGACGTCGTCGCCTTGAACGACGGCGACGCCGCGGTTCTCGCCGGCGAATCCTTCAGTGGTCAGTCGCGCTACCACTAATTAGTCCTTAAGATTTCGTACGATGATTGACTTTTCTTCAGTCGACGATGCGGACCTGAACGACGGTCCCATTGCTGTCGAAGACGGCTTTGAAGGCGAGCTCTGGCTCAGTCGGTCCGATGGATCAATCTCCGTCCTCACCTGCAATCAATTCGGATGGCTCGATTACAAAGTCGCGCTTGATTACTTTGCGCTAATGAAAATTTTTACACGCCGTTTTTAGAGCATGCAAGTGAATGAAGACTCGTTTATCACTGCGATGTGCTTAATAGAGGATACCGTATGGCTGGGCGAACTGACGGGTTTGATTCGGGTGTACTGGTAAGCGCTAGTAGAGCTTTTGTGCTTTAATGGTTTTTATGGGCGAATTTTCAGCGCGAAGACTTACTGCGAGCTGTACTGCTTCTCGGTGGCGCCGCACGTGTTCCCCAACGAGCAGTCACCTAAACATCAACTGTCCGTGCCCGTGTCCGAGATATTGTCGCTATCCGCCTTGCGGTTAGTGCTGATCGTGACCTCGCAGCCCGGCGCGCTGCTGCTCTGTCGCATGATGGACAACCTGGGTGGTCAGGGACTCGATCCCGTGCTCACTTGCGTCAAGTCGAGCGCCAGAGAGATTCACTGCGTCGCCGCGTTGCCGTCCCACAAGGGGTATTTCCGTGTGCTAATATATTTGTCAAGCGCGCAATTTTCATCGACTTTTCTCAGGACTATCGACTTGTGGACGGGACAGAGCGCCGGCTACATCTCCGTGTTCCAAGCGTCGGGCGAAGCGCTGACCGAAGTGGCCACGATCAATCATTACGATCCGATCGTGGAAGGCGTCGAAGTGTACCGCTTGGTGGCGAGTTCGTCCGACGGCGCCTTCGTGTGGTCGTACGTGTATCCAGGTGAGTATTGACGTCACATTGACGTCATTTGCTAATGGTGAATAATACGTCAAAGTGATATGACGTCGTTTGCTGGAGCATAAATTTCACGGTTGGCTTCAGGAAGCGTTCTTTACCAATGGAACGTCGCTCAGAGAGCAATCGTTGCCAAATTGGACAGCTCAAAGATCGCCCCGTGCTCCGAGTCGATCAACACCATCAACATAGAGGAGCGGTTGAGTCCGGGCAAGTGCCAGGTGACGGCGCTCTGTCTCCTCGACCGCGACGACGGCGCGCAACTCTACATCGGCACTACATGGGGCGTCGTCATCGTCGCCGAAGCTGATCAGGTAACTTTTATCACTCTTTTATTCTTGCGGATTGAACTTGAAATGGTTCCAATAGATTTATCGACTGGAAATTATCTCTATAGCTGCTCTCAGTCGGAAAACGATCCCAATGCATTCTGCTAGATGGCTTCACCCCTCCATTGTTAGCGATCTCAATGACACTCACGAGCGCGCTGACTGAATAGGTCGAGTCAAAGTCGTCTGCTCTGTTAAAATGACTGAGCTACAATGAAACGAACCTTTTAAGATAGCAGTGATGTTTCGTCTAACAATAGGCAGAAAGAGGCCTTTTCAGACTGAGGGCGACTGTAGGAGCGCGACTTTCTGCTCACAAATGTAGGGGGGCCGAATAAACCCTGCTTCATCCTTACACCGTTCACTAATTCCGCGTTTCAGCTGCGACCACTGGCGGCATTCCGGCCGCACTTGGAAGATGTGCGAGTGATTCTACCGATTGACTCGTCGAAACGCGCCGTCATCCTGGCGCAGCAACTGCGAGCGGCGTCCACCGTGGACGGCTTGTCTTCCATCACGCGGTTCAGCGATTCGAGAGACGCTAGCAGGGGATCGGAGACGTCCCACAAAGGCGCGCGCGGGTCGACCACCTCCAACTACTCTAGTCGCAACTCCCCCTTGCCTTACGACGAATCCAAAAAGACCGATCAGGAACGAAAGCGCCACCCCGAAAACTTCGTCCTCACTGTCGGCAAAGGCTATCGATGTCTTATCCAGCGCTTTCTGGACAACTACCGCGAGGAGCCGAATGTCCTGGATTCGCGGAACAAGGACAACTTTGCGCTCATGTGGCGCACCGACGATTGGATGTCTTGAGCTATTCTCTCGGCTGCTTCTCAATGTCTTCATACTGCTTCGATTCGGCAAAAGTTATCATGCTATGTATCGTACATTGTCGTTTGTCATATATTGCTAGTTGTATGATTGTTTTTTGCCTACTTAAGACTACAACTGCTCGCCGCTATTTATTGCGCAATGAATATTGGCCTATAAGGTAGCTGTGCGTGTGCTATTGTAGCTAACTTTATCAACAGGTTCTTGGTCTGTGATCGTGTGTCCTTCGTCTTTGAGATTGTGGTTGTGTGTGTGTGTATATTATAAATCTCTTCGAACCGAAAGTGTACTGCAAGAACAGTTGAAGGAGAATTGGTGGTGTCCTAACCTCGATATCGATTGGCAGTAGGAAGATGACGGAGGTGACTAAAGTGGAGCATTGAAGATGTCGGCAGTATCCACTGTGTTGGAGCGGCAAAGGAGCAGCAACAGTCTGGTTTGTCTTCTGCAAGGCGTCGAGCGGAAGCGCGTCACTGTCGAGCTGCGCGACGAAACTGCCATCGAAGGTATCACTGACGGAAAAAACTAAAATCGCGCCCTATGTTTTCGTGGTCTTTAAACGCCCCCTATGTTTGATGTTTTCAGTAGGTTAAGGTCAAACATAGAGCGCGTTTAAATTGTTGTCCATCGCTGACTATTCTAGTCGTAATTTGTTAGCAACAAGAAATTGAATTGTTGGTCCCCGTAGCGATAAATGTTGATAGCGTGGACCACGCAGCGATCATGCTAAATTTAGTTACCACTCTAAGTGTAGCTACGATGTTCTCTGCGGCTCTATTATTAACTACCAAATATTGGCTATATATGGTAATTCGTAGATTGCTTCGCCTGAATACTGAATAATTTCCGTACCTCGTTACTCTCTTTGATAGATATTTGCATTTCGGCTGCTATGCAATCAACGTTTTCATAGAATATATCCAAAGTCCTTTCATGGGCATGAATGTTCGGGTCTGAGGCAACAGTTTATAAACGAGGCAAGCAGTTGTACAATAGAAGGGAGAAATAAGAGGAGAGCAGAAAGGGGATTGATTAGTTGTTCCAGAAAGAGAACAATAATAAGAAGCCAATAAGGAATTACTGTGGATCAATTGAGATCACTAGACACACTGTACCCCTTGACAGTAAACACATATCAAAGATAGCAAGATGCGAAAGTTGTACGATATTTTGGGCCAAGTCACCGTCCTCCAACTTGCGTATATTTGCTTTCTCCTTCGCATTATCGCCATTTTCAGGCCTTATCACTTCTGTTGACTGTTATATGAACATTGAAATGGGGGATGTGACGCTGTACCCGCGCTATTCGGGCGCTGCGCCACAAAAGTTTGACAGCTTCTTCATCTCCGGCAAGCACATTCGCTACGTCCACTTGCCCGACCACATTGATGTGATGGGCGTTCTTCAAAAGCAAGTCAAAGCGCTCACTAAGCTACGAAGCAAGCGCCACGAAAAGCAGACTCTTCGTTGAATATCATTTGTTGTTGCGCACTTTGTTACACGGGTTGTATGCGTTGTGCTTCGGTTTCAATGACTGATTGTAAAGTGGCAAGAAGGCTGATGATCGTTTGCAGACGCGATATGTATGATAGTGTAACAAAATATCACAGTCGAACAGTCAAAAAGGAGTCAGTCGATGCGAGCGCGACGAATGTGCTGGTTGACGTTGGGGCTGGCCCACTGGTTGGTCGTCGTGCTACCGCAAGTTGTCCGGTGCTCGGGCAGATGGCCTCCAGCTTCGATACGCCGGGGTCGACTACATCGCGATAAAGGTGCTCGGCGCCGCGGAACTGCGGCAGGTAGAGGTAGAGCAGGAAGGCGCACTTTAGCATCCAGTAGAGGGGGAAAACACCCATTACCTTTTCGCTGAAGAAGTCAAAGAGCGAAAAGACGGCCAACACTGTCCAATACGTCAGCCACTGCTTGTCGTCGTCCTTGTCCTCCGTTCGGATCGCCTTCACCGACGCGTAAACCGGGTACGCCAAGCCGATCGTGTTGCAAACGAGTTGAGCAAAATAGCCGAATATCATGTACACGCCAAACAGTCCCCCGAACCCGTACACAATCTGCTCCCGCCTGATGTTCGTCTTAGCCTCGAGTCGCACCAGTAGAGCCACCAGCTTGCCGCTCTGCTCGTCGTAGAGCGCCTTCAACAGCGCCACTTGTATGTCCCTCAGTAACTGCGGCATGTTCGAGTCTTTCGCCCGCCCCTCCTTGTGTTAGTAAGCGCAAAATGTAAACTGATGACGAGTATTACAAACGAGCGGCTTAGCGCGTGCTGGTTGTATCCGGGTGAGAGCGCGAATTTGTTATTTAAATTTTGACTTGCACTGATCTCTCCCGATGAATAGTGATAACAACTAACGCGCATTACTGCATTTATAACTCTTTTTGTTACACTGCAACAAAACACAATGATCCACATCTAGCTGACCTCAAAACAAAGAGAATTAACACACCAGTTTGCTGACTGCATCGTGGAATCGAATGCCACGATCACCGCGTCTCACGGTAGTCACTCAAAATTTTCAATCGACCGAGCCTCGACTGTTTGGGTGGTACGAATATGCGCGTATTCGAAAAAGCGTGAGCAGCGCTCGACGTGGCAAATCGAACGCACCGATTGAGATCGGACCGGACGCAGACACCGCAAATCGCAGCCGGCCGATGCACACACGTGTTGATGCATAGAAATGCCCATTCGCGTGCGGGTGGTGCTGGGAGCCGTCGCCACAGCCAGCTATGCTTACAATTAGTCGCCAGTCATCGTACAGTCGCCAATACCGCCCCATCGCACTACTGAACCTTTTCGTCTGTTTACTTAATGACGAAACTCCATGACGGAGCGCAACTGGGTTCTGCGCGGACGTGAACCGTCGTCCGCCAAAGTCGCTCCGTCCATTTTAAGACAACAGTTCCCCCTTCATAGCCCTTCGGGGTTCGACCAACTGGCAAGCATCAATCGTCTCAACGACCAAATCAACAGCCGCATCAACGGCCGAAACGAGCGCATGGGCCAACCGAAGACGGCCAGCGACAGCTCGCCGCCGTACCTTCGAAAAACGGCTGCCATGTCCGCTTTCGAAAGGAACAGTTCGACGGCAAGCTTCATTGATAATGAGGACTCGTCGTATCGCCAAAGGGCCAGCCAGGTGGTCGACGAGTCGTTCCAGTTCATCGACTCGGAGCTTAGCGCCGGCGGACCATCCCCGCACGACGGCAGTGACCACGCCGACAATGGATCGCCCACCTCGTCTTCGAGTCAATACGCTTCATTCGACGTTCTTTCTGATCAGCGTCTCGTGCAACAACGCGACTCAAACGGAGATGTTTGCGCCGTGTTTGAACGGCGAACTGAAGCGAGCGAAGTTGGTTCGCTTCAGCGCTGGAATCGAGTGCAGTTTGATAGCAAGGGTCAGCCTGTCGACTTGAGTCGCCTCTCTGCACCCGAAGAAACTTTTCGAACCGACTACTTCACTTATCGAATGAACGAGAATTATCCGTCCATGTTACCCCGTGATTCAATCTATTACGACAAATGCGACGTGTGCTCTACGTACAATCGGTTATCGGCTGATCCGACGGTCGAAAGAACGTGCAGAGTCTGCTCGTTCTCCGCGAATACTTCGGGACCTCCATTCCGACTAAATCCTGTATATGAAGAGGAGGATGGAGTCTCGGAGGCGTCCAATGGATCGCGTCCACCGCAGGCAGTGGACAGTCGCGATACTGCTCCAACGGTTGTCAGACGGCCCATGGTGACCATCGAGCCGTACTACGGCCCACACGAAACGACTATGCAGCATCTATCTGTGAGCAACTTGGTCAAACCGTCAAACTATTCGGACATTACGACGGCTTCGCCTTCGCCCACTGCTCTCACCAACGGGTTAGTGACTATCGAATCGTTCGGCAATGGCAGAGTGGTGCGTATTAATGGTAACGAGCTGCGTATGCTGGCAGGTCCGACGAACAAGGAGCGTACGCGGCAAAACTTGGCGCGCAACCGTCGCGTGCTCATCGTGGTGCTTTGCGTGCTTTTCGTGCTGGCGCTTATTGGTACCGGTATTGTGCTAGCCGTCACATTCGACTGAATTCTCGTGTTTATCAATCGGCATGACAGAGCTCTAATAAATATTTATTTTGCGTTCACCAACGGCCATCATCGGTCAACATTTCGATGGGCATGCGCATGTGGAATGTCTAATAGTTGGCGAAACCCGACGGGCCATTCGCACGACGGGTCAACCATGGACGACCTGGTCCAGACGCACATCGCTGTCAGTCGTAGGCACCTGTGGACGCATCTGCTCGCGAAACCCGACTCCGATGGTGGTCGGCAGCCGACCGAAGCGACGTTTGTGTTCGGTCAGAAAGCGATCGTAATAGCCACGACCGTGACCGAGCCGCCAGCCATCGGTCGTGAACGCAACACCCGGAAGAATAACAAGATCCAATCCGCCTGCGCAGGATTAAAAATTGATATCAAAACACGTAGTAGAGGGGTGCGCGTGCTTACCGGTATCAAGAGCATTCTCGAGCTGTTGATCGACGGGCGGCTGTCGGATACCCCACATAATTATCGGCAAGTTGTGGTACTCGTCAATTGAGCTTACACGCACCATCTCCATGTCGGCACCTTTGGGTTTGAAGCGCGGAACGAAGCATAGCTTATTATCACTGAGCGCGCGCTCAATTATTGCTGAAGTGTTCACTTCCCCTTCCGTGCTGACGTAGACACTGACACGTTTAGCGGTAGCGAATGCCGGATTCGCTAATACCTGTAATGAATGTACAATTGAGTCTTGACGCAGCGTCTCGGTGACATTCACGACCAGCTTAAGAAAATTGCCTTCCTTCCCTCTCTACCGTTTGCACTTTAATATGGACACTTCAATAATGACACTATTCATAGAGGCCACTGTTCTGTCAAACTTAATCAACTGCGTCCTCCTCGATGTGGAAAAGTTCCTCTTTGAATTAGAGGGTGACCTTATTAAAAACTATAAACCATAATTGATAAACGTCATACAACTGGTGTGATCANCGTCCTCCTCGATGTGGAAAAGTTCCTCTTTGAATTAGAGGGTGACCTTATTAAAAACTATAAACCATAATTGATAAACGTCATAAAACTGGTGTGATCATCAGATCTGTTGCCATAGCAATGGCGGGAAGTGCAGCGATTGGTCAGTTGTAAAAAAAGCGCGGAATAGTTCGCCACGCCCACATCACAGCTGACCAATCACCATACTTCCCGCAACAGCAACAGTTGTGATCACAAGTCTGATGAAATAGGCTCCTGGTTCAACGAACCTCCCTCCCCCACTTGCCGCTCCCTTTCTTTCTTCCCTCTCCCTTCCTTCCCACTTATTATAGGCAGACAGCTTTTTCTGTTTGCTGACGTACATTTTCGCTAATTCGTGCGCTCTGCTCGCTCATCGACACGGTCGAGACGGTCTTTAATAGTAGAGCAATTTCCTTCCGAAGTTCCTTCTTTGCCGCTGTTATGGCGGTGGTCGTCATCATTCGACGTGAAATGCAATGCTCAAGAAAACAATCCACCACCACCCCATGCCAATAATAGCAGATAGATATCACTGTCAACAATGGTTCGAGTGTACCGCTTCAGCGACAAACACAAGCGAGTCTTACAAATCGTCATTTACCAATGCAAAAGTCACGAAATATGGCATCCAACAACTCTTCGGTACATACAGAACCAACAATCATTCCAATCGCATGCGTGGCATTTCTTAGTTTCTGCGCGGCGACGGAAACGTCCACGCCCAGCAACGGCTCAAAGTCTCGCAGTTCGTTCAGAGCCTCTTCGACCAGTTTGCGTTGTCGAACGCGAGAAAACGTAGGTGAAGCACTGTACTGATTCACCGAACATCTATAAAAAGCACGCTCATATATCACATAGAAGTGCGGGGGATAATGGGCAATGATGCTTGCATGGATGATGCGAGTCGGGTGAGCGTCGAAATGAAGGCGGTTAATCCATCCTCGGTTTTGCAAGAGACGGCGACAAGAGGAATCCTTTCACCAGAAGGAGCGGTGATCGAATCCTGGTCGGGAATCGGATTCGTATCGATCTTGTTTACGACGGCCAGGATGCGCGCGTCGGCAACGTCCTTTTCAAAGGCGCCGCTCTCTTGCAACACACGCATGACCTCATCTTGTGCGTTCGATCCGACCAATTGAGCGGCATCGACTAAGACGACCAGCACATCGGCGGTTTTTGCTCTGAACGCGGCGGAGAGTGATAGCGCGAATGGGGGGGGGATAAATGAACGGACCCTTCGCGAGTACGGCGGACTCCCTCCTGCTCAATGGGATCGACCGACTGACGCAGTCCGGCCGTGTCGGTGACGATGATCGGATGGCCCGACAGGTTGATGTGCGTGTCGAGCGAGTCGCGCGTCGTCCCCGCGATCGGCGAAACGATCGCCAACGGACGACGACCTGTCCACAAAATAGTCGTCTCCAAGGAGCCCGCGCGGTAACAACACTGGGACGAAACGCACAAAGCCAATTAACCAAACTGCTTTTGCCGGCATTCGGCCGACCGACGACGACGACGCGGACGCCGTCGCGAAGTCGCTCGCCTCTCCGTCCGTCGCTCAAATGCATCTCCAGACGTCGTCCAAGTCCGTCGATTGTCGCTCGTACTGAAAACGTCGGCGCTCAGTGCTTAATCGTTGTTGACTCGAGCTCCCCACCGCCCCCGTCATCGCCTTCATTTCCCACTACTGCCTCGACACCAGCCTCGGTTCATTACGCGGAAATCACAGCGACAGCGAGTCAATTCTTTCTCATCGCTCGTGACGCGTAGTGATTGAAGATTATTATTATTCAAGCGACAACAGACCACGCCGATCCGAAGAGCTCGCGGCTAAAGCAATTACCAGCTCATCAACATATCCTAAAAGCGGCGAAGCGAGCGGCTCGAGTCGAGTAAGTGCCCTTGCCGCTTGCCGCTTCCCGCCGGTGCTCGGAAGGGCGACGCGGCGAACTACAGCGAGGCATAAGTCGGCCATCGGCTCGATTTGATCGACTACCCAGCAGGTTGTTTCCTGCGAGACGCGCTCTCACCTCGGCGCTCGATCAGAGCTACTTTCGCCGCCCTGATCCCCGACGCTGATTACCAATTACCAGGCGCGGTGGTTTCACGACCGGCGGCCCGTGAGCAGGCGTCGCGGCCACTCGACCGAGAGGAAGCCGACACTCCATTCGCCACTCGCCGCTCAATCACGCCGCGACAGCTATGTCGAACGACACGCTCGTCGGGTGCAACCTCAACAACACCTACCCCACCTACCAGGCCATGCTGCGCGTCTATGGCAACGCGCCAGTCATCGTCGGCGGCTTGGTGGCCAACCTAGTCAATATGGTCATCTTTCGCCACTCCTGCATGCGCACGTCCATGCTCAATTGGTTTTTGCTCGCGTTGGCGATCTGCGACCAAATGGTGCTGCTGTGCACGTTCCTCATGCTCTCCTTGCCGGTCATCACGGAGCAGTGGGGCAACCTCGCGTGGATGGAACTGTCCGCCTACGTCACGCGCTGGACCTATCCGGTGGGGCAAGTGTCTCAGACGTGCAGCGTCTATCTGACCATCATGGTCAGCTTGTACCGCTATTTGGGCGTCTGTCATCCATTCCGCGCTCAACGCTGGTTCACCAGCGCGACGGTGAAAACGGCCATCGGTGGCACAGTGGTGTTCAGTTTGGCACTCAACACGAGCAGGTGGTTCGAACTGACGATGGTCGACTGCTACAGCGAGCTATTTAACGTCACCTCTGTGCTAATGAGGCCGACCTTCTTGCTCGAGAATCACACGTACGCGAAATGGTACTTTGTGTACGGGTACACAGTCTCAATGTTCGTCGTGCCGTTCGTGATCCTGATCGTGGCGAACACGTTCATTTCGATCAGCGTGCACAAGTCGCGCAATTTGCGCCGACGAATGACGCAGGAGACGCTGCGGTTGAGCGCGCCTCGCGGCAGCGACACTTCCACAAACCGACCGACCATGACAATGGGCAACAACAACAACAACAACAACAACACTCAGCCGAACGGCCGGCGCAAGTCGGAAATGGGCTTGGTGACCAACAAAGAGTTGAACACGAGCATCATGCTGCTGGCGATAGTTATTCTGTTTCTCGTGTGCAACAGCCTCGCCTTCATCAACAACATTCTATTCCTGCAGGAGTCGGACGTGACCAACCATTATGCGTTCACGATTCTCGTCGAAATCGGCAATATACTCGTGACGTTCAACTCGGCGGCAAACTTCTTCATTTACGTCTTATTCAGCAGCAAATATCGCTCCCTTTTGCGCGTCTACATTGCGCAGGCGAGCAGCATGTCAAATGAGGAAATTCAAATGTTGTACCTACAATCGACAATGTATACCGGTCGATCGATGTCGCTCGTGTCGCAAAAGAACTCCAACTATATTTCGCGTAGTATTTATAGACAGCAGCAAAAACGGGCCAGCGTTGTTCAGTTTAAGTAATACGTGTAATATAAAATTATGTCTTTGATGTGTACTGACTTCTTGCAGAGTTTGCAAGTAAAAATCTACTTTCTATGTGTCAGCGTAGCGCCATCAAATACAATCGTACTAATTCATACTTATCCTTTGTGTGCTAATGCTATGCTCTGACGAAAATGCTCCTCATCCTCTTTGTGCTAGACCATCATCATCAGACTGTCGAGTGCGACCGCAGCTAAAGCGCAGTACAAAACCGCTACTGCTAACAAAAAAACTGAGGATTCCCTTCGAATGGATTGGCAATTATTACTAAATGCTGCATTGTCAAAAAGTTGGTAAATGTAACTGTAGGGGGCGCGCCTGGTACATTCCGCTGTAAATTTCCTCCCAGAGGCGGAACTAAAGCCAAGGTTGCCCTGGATGGCAATCTAGTGGCAGCTCATCGCTCTCACAGAGTTGGGACTCTTTTCGTGAAAGCAGAATGTCACATGTCTAGTGTGCTTCTTGAAATATTTTCAAATTCTATTCGAGTTCGATTGTACTTGAACAAAACAATCAAGACCCGCTGCGAATCCGAGTAATTTGTCTTTAATCCCAAATGACCTCCTACCAACTCATTTTAACCAATTGAATTATCAATCAGAGCCCCGGATTGCTCAGAAGCGTACTACATATGGTCGCAGAGTCGCTATGACTACTAAAACAGCGCAAAATAGGCCATACATTTCAGTAAGCCAGCGTTACGTCCCTACGGCACCAAGTTCGCATCGATTGGTTGACTTCCGAAAATGGTAAAAAAGTACCGTTTGTCAAAGTGGCGTCACCGATGTTGTCATCCTCGCCGAAGTCAAGATAGGCCTCGAGGTGGGCAGTTGCCTGAATGCGTGATCGTGGGGGTAGCGTTGGAATACGTTACTCGCACCGTGATTAATTCACCGCGTAGGTGTTCGTAGAAGCGCCGGAGGTCGCCGTCGGCTTGCAACAGTGCTAATCGGCGTTGAGAGGGAGTCTCTGCTCGCAATAAATCGCTCAGCCCCTCGATCGCGGTCAAGTCCATTTTTCCGTTGAAGAACGCGCTGAAATTATTCGTTTATATTATTCGGGATGGGATTGGGCTACAATAAATTCTTTTATACCACTACTGTTTATACCGGTATTTCGCTTATAGCGGTCAAGATTGTCAATCTCAGAGTGTATCTTTCATTTTCACAAGGAAATTCGCTTATAACGGCCAAAACGTATGCGGTCTCCCATTTACCGGTATAAACGAATTGTAATGTACGTTTGAGCTACGGAACCGTTTTGTGAATTCGCCCGCAGTCGCCGGACGGCAGTCGTCGCTGACCGACTCCAACGACGAGATGACCGACTCAATCACCGCCGGACCTCCATGCACGTGCAACTCGGCGCAGTCCTCCCCTGTGAACGTCTTCGGGCCTGAAATTGTATTTTTTTCATCCAAATAACTGCAGCAAAAAACAACGTGCATTCTAAAATGTTTACTTCGAATATTTCCACTGCTCATTTCATTTTAATTCATGCGCAATCGATTGCCAGTCTGCAAGGAGCGTATCAACGAGCCGAATAACGCGATTGCCGTCTCAAATGCATTCCCGCTCCGAAATCGCTCAACCTCTGCCTGCCACATTGTTCGCACGTTCATATTGAAGAAAGACGCTGTTTCAGCTCGCATTTATTACTTCCGTTATGACAATGGCGCGGTCACACACTTCTTATAAGACTCCTGCTTGATCCTTTTGCGTTCATATGACCCAATCGTATCGTTCCTTCACAGTCTCCGAATAACTGACTGTCTACTCACACCTCCCACTCGTTCCCTCATGAGAGGACAGTATATACGCGGTCAGTTATCACATAGCCTACCTGGCATCCAGACCGCCATCGCACGATCCAGAAGCTCTCCCGTTCTGGCATCAATGATCGGTGTGAAAAACAGCTTCGACGGAGTCGGGTCGTTGCGACCGGTCATCTTGCTTAAACATAAACCGGCTTTTGAGCCTGAAAGAAGACAGTCAAAATTAGATATTCTCAACTTAGCAATAGCGATGCAGTGAAACTCGGATAAGTGGAGCAAATCGGGATTAGTCATTAGTTGGGTGTACTTAATCGAACTCAGAACTATCACTGGTTCATTTAACATGCCAAATTAGGAGTCTGAAGTCAAGAAATTACTGAACTAAGTCAATTTCAGCACACAATTTTACTTGCACTAAATTGTCTCAGTCTGAGCGCATACTAAAGTTGAAGACGTGCTCGTTTTAAAACATAAAATATCGAACAGGCTGAATGATTCTGAAAGTAAAAGTCTCAATCAAAATTGTCATTATGAAAACAGGAGATGCAGAAAGTATCCAATTTTACTGATTCTATCCCACCTGATATGCGAATAACTGCAATGGCTGACGGTGGTCGTCCAGAGGAAACAGCGAAAATCGTGCTGGCAGTCGTGTTTGTAGTCGATTTTCTCGTTAAGCTTACGGTCAGCAGTGTTTGGAGACGGTTCTTATCAAATAAGGTAAACCGTGGGCGCATGTTGGTGACTTTTGAATGAACAGTTGTAAAGTAGTAAATGGTAAGACGTTAGCTTTGAACCAGTAGAAAACCAGACGGAAAGGTTGCGTTTGCGCCCATTATATCATAACAGTCACATATTACTTTGTAGAAATGAAAATTCAATAACTCTGACTTGTTAATTTGTCAGTTTTAATCTATTAGACTCATACGTTTGATATCAACCGGTTTACTGAAACGTGCGCATTATCGCACATTTCGAAGTTATCCCTGTGCTCGTTCCTGATACCATATTTGAAAGTGTAGGACGCGTTTGGTTTTGGTGACTTGAACAATAAACGAATATTGTGACACCATCCACTGCGTTGTGTAGTTTTTGATTATTGTTGTTTTTAACATGACACACGTTTAAGTTTATGAAACACCAAGCATGCGATGCCAAAAATGAATTACACCTCAAGGTGTTAATGTAGTATTATCAGATGACCTGATCCTTAGTCGAATTTAATGCAATTGAAGGGCATGCAACAGAAGGTAATAAGTAGAGTTTTCCTTCTCACCTTCAAATTACAAAGGCGTGGTCATGTCACAGTCGACTTTCTCCTCGAATACTAATTTGACTTGGTGCCATATAATCGACTATAAAAGATGTGCCAAATTCTTGTTTGTCAGTGATGTAAATCTGTGAACTAAGTTGCGTCCACATTGTACATGCATCAGCTGTAAAGACAGTGTGTGTGAATGTACAGGCCCCACCCACTTGCGCATAGCCTTTTGATTTACAGTTCATACTGTCTATGCCTTATGCTCTCTCTGCCACGCTCACTGAGGTGTTTGGGGGATTGAATTTGTAAGCTCTTCTATACCTCTTCCTTTTACCAGTTTCCAGTCTTGCCCCCTTTGTGCAGTTGTAAAGTATTACCCCAAGTGCAAGGATTCAGTGAGGGATTATGGGGCTTTTATGGGCAGGTTAGGGCCTTATTCCTCCCTGAGTGATCTCACCATCATCACATTTTGTCATGGTGTTGTGATGGCGGCTCCCCTCTTGCGCGTGATGAGAGGCATTAAACAGTACTATCATCCTCACCTGTGCCAATGTTTTAAGATATACAGTTGGTGAATTTATTTCACAAAATACATTTCTAGTTTAATTAACATGCGCAACTTGAACGAATCATAATGGGTTACCACTCTTCTACCTATAACTCCCAGTTCATAACAATTGCTGGACAACAAAAGTTTAAAAAAATCTTATTTCACAAAACAAGACAGGGATCGATAGACACTATAGAATTAATTTATAATAGCCTTAATTAGCATGCATGCATTGTCTTACTTAGACATATCGTTAAGTTTAAACTGCGCCTTTTCATTTCCTTGTTCTGCTGATTTTCTGAACCATTTTACAGCTTCTTCATCTGATGGAGATACACCATTACCATGTTTATACATATTTCCGAGCATCAATTGCGCATCTGCATAACCTTGTTCTGCGGATTTTCTGTACCATTTGACAGCTTCTTTATCAGATTGAGGCACCCCTCGCCCATTCCGATACATTTCTCCCAGGTTAAATTGTGCATTTACATTTCCTTGTTCTGCTGATTTTCTGAACCATTTTACAGCTTCTTCATCTGATGGAGACACACCATTACCATGTTTATACATATTTCCGAGCATCAATTGCGCATCTGCATAACCTTGTTCTGCGGATTTTCTGTACCATTTGACAGCTTCTTCATCAGATTGGGGAACACCTTCACCATTAAAATACATCACTCCGACGTAACATTGTGCATTTGCATTTCCTTGTTCTGCTGATTTTCTGAACCATTTTACAGCTTCTTCATCTGATGGAGATACACCATTACCATGTTTATACATACTTCCGAGCATCAATTGCGCATCTGCATAACCTTGTTCTGCGGATTTTCTGTACCATTTGACAGCTTCTTTATCAGATTGAGGCACCCCTCGCCCCGTTGAATACATCACTCCCAAACCAACTTGTGCACGAGCCTGATCGTGTTCTGCTGCTTTTCTGTACCATTTGACAGCTTCTTCATCTGATTGAGACACACCTTGCCCGTTCCTATACATATTTCCCAGGTGAAGCTGCGCATCTCCATGTTCTTGTTCCGCGGATTTTCGGAACCATTTAATAGCTTCTTCATATGACTGAAGTACACCTCTACCAGAGAAATACACTGCCCCTACACCAAATTGCGCATTTGCAAGCCCTTGTTCTGCTGATTTTTTGAACCATTTGAAAGCTTCTTCATCTGATTGAGATACACCTTGCCCGTTCTTATACATATTTCCCAGGTTTAATTGTGCATGTTTATCCCCTTGTTCCGCGGATTTTCTGTACCATTTCGCAGCCTCTTCATTAGATTGAGGCACACCTCGCCCCTTGGAATACAAAACTCCAAGTTTAAATTGCGCAGTTGCATTCCCTTGTTCAGCAGCTTCTTTCGTTGATAGGAAAAATTTTTGATCTGTCTGATTTTGATCTGAAAATGTAATTGAAACTTGCATTTTCCACAATATTACTATGGTGCTTTTCATAAAAAAAAGAGGTACATTTTGTAAATTAGATATTATTTGAAAGATCTTTAAATACGCATTTAATTCTATGCTCTCTATACATTCAAAACCGGATAAGTGGAAATCGACCCGGCAAGGAAATTTTTTCCACTTATTAGGTTTTTTCACTTATGCGGTTTTCACTTATCCGGTTTCATATCATGTACAAAACATAGGGCAAAAGTTCGGGGCATGAACATTTTTTCCACTTATCCGGTTTTGACTGTACAATATTCTGGAAGATGATGCTTTTAAGTGCTTATTCTTACATTCTTTTTCCGAGATTTTCGCATCTATAATTATACCACACCCATGGAAGCAAAAATTTAAGCTTCGAATGATTGTAGTTTTTTAGCATTGTGCAATCTGAAATGTACTCTCTTAAATATGCCAAGATATTTCTGCTTGTACTATGCTAATGCTATTTGACATAAATTTATTTCTTCTTGTTTATAGTTTGCGTAAAATTTTAGATGTCGAATAAGTTATTTTCTTTGGTTTTTTACATACACTTGTGAAATCAACGACTTTTTGACATCATCATTTCAAAATATGGCGGCAAATCTGTGTTTGATATATTATTAACAAAAAGACTACGAAAAGGGAACGAAAATTAATGTTCTGAAATCCCAGTCAATTGAAAAAATGAAAGAAATCTGGAAATGTGCTCAGATTTATAATTGTATGCAAAATTTAAAAGTTGTTCAAAAAAAGGTAGCAATTTTAATCTGTTTTAGTTCTTCAGATTTCTGATGAAAATTTCTTCACAAATTATCTATTTAACTAAGTTAACTAAGTTAATGTTATCCTAGGGTAAGTCTCCTAACACTGAAATTATCTAACGGCACGATAAAAAGTGTTTGACTCGCACATGTATGGGTCTCAAATTTAGCTCAACATTGGTAGGTGCTTCAAGGTTTTTCACATTTCAATTCGCTCGCGTTTAATCAAACTGTTTTGACTATAAGTTTTACGAACTATCGAATGATATTTGTGCATGTAGAGGGTGATCCACCTCCTGGTAGTTAAGTTTGATACTATTATCGTATTGCTGGATAATCCAATGTTAAGGAAGCAATCTTTTGGTTAATTTAGTTAAATCACAGTGAGGAAGCTATTTGCGGGAAAGTTCGGAACACTGAAAAGTAAAAAACCGAAAAAATGCGGTCTACATTTCATCGAGCCCTAAAATACTTAATCCGCACTCCCGGCCAGTGATCTGCTCACAAGGCTAAACTCTAGACTTAAGATTTTTAAAACCTTTAAAAACGTGATACTTTAACTAAAGATTCTCTCAACTATTTTATTGCCAATAGAGCAAAGATGTTTTGCAATAATTATTTAAATAAGTCCAATCACGCTTAAAAAACACCTTTCCTCGATTCATGGGGATTGCCTACCCTCTTTTATTTTAATTAGATTCCAATCTAGCTTTCGTCACGTCGATGCCATATCATTAAATATGATTTTGACGGCATATAGGGCTGGATTAGCATATACAAGGATCGAAATTGCCAATCCCAGTGACCTTGCTGAAAAAGGCCCGAAAATAACTTTGACGATTGTTCCGCTTACTACTTTGGGTGCGGCAGCGTTCATAGTCAAGTTCATTTCACATAAATCAACGGAAATCTGCTAAATAACTTGCTATAAGAATAGTATTAATGCCATACTCTTTGGTTGAGAGTAATATATTGAGAAGCCAGCGTAGTTATTGGCGCCATCTGTAACGAATTTTGCTGTTAGAGTGTTTCCGGTTGATTCCAGCTGCCTGGTAGCAGCAATTCTTCCTGACCACCTGAAAAAATACGATATTTAACTGTTTTATATTCAGCGGATTTAAGTATCTCTGGGTTTACCACTAGTTTTGCTCAGAAAAGGTATTATACAGGGTGCCTCAATTTTTACTCCACTATTTGTTTTTTGATTAACTTTTGTTAAAGTTGTCCGATTAATTGATTCTATTTTCGCTCAATTCACAGGAAACTAAGAATGTCTTTGGTACCATGGTCAGCTCAAACGGATAATTATGAAGGAAGTTACAAGCATTTTATGTGAGGTACCCTATTTTTCGAAAAATGAGGTACAGGGTCCGCCACTTTATGAGCGATTTCACATTGCTACCGTTTCTGAACCACGCAACCAATTCTGTTAGAATGTTACAGGAATGTAGCAGGTTGACTGAGTTATTGTTATTATAAATTTCAGATTATTTAGTTCACGCATTCTCTGCAACCAAGCGATTGAATGCAATCATCGCAATTCAACTGATTTCACGCCGAATGAAACGTTTTATTTTTTGCATAACTTGGCCGAGAATGATCCAACTGAGCTGATACTTGGCATAAATACTCTATAGACATTAGGGTTAGGTTTGAAAAAAGAATTATTGCTTTCAGGCATGGCGTTGTCAAGATGTGGCCTTGCAAACTTAAGCACTCATTTTCAAGGAAGCGTGAAGGTACGGTAATTGGCGTGACATGCAATTCGCTGGAAAATGAGTGCTTATGTTTGGTTGGCCATATCTTGACAACGCCATACCCGAATGCAATAATTCTTTTTTTCAAACAAAACCCCTATGTCTATAGATTATTTTTGCCACGTTTCAGCTCAGTTGGATTATTCTCGGCCAAGCTATTCAAAAAACAAATTGTAGCATTTCGTTGAGCACACCCTATTTTTCGATAAAAATGGGCACCTCTCATAAAACGCTTGTAACTTATCCGTTTGAGCTGACCATGATACCAAAAATATTCTTAGTTTCCTGTGAATCGAACAAAAAAAATCAAGTAAATCGGTCAACTTTAACAAAATTTATTCAAAAAACAAAGAGGGTAGTAAAAATTGAGTCACCCTGTACAGGGTGACTCAAAAGTTCTGTCCATTTTTTTTAAAGAAGCCTGTGAGAGAGGTCTATCATTGAATCATTTCAATTTATATACCATTAGAAAGCCCATCAAAAACTTTCTTATATACATGACTTTATTTGTGTATCAGTTCAGAATTAAGAATAATAGAGGCAGTGGATTACGCGGCTTTTATTTCTCTCAGTCGTTTGCCACTTTTTTTTACCTGAAATTTCTTGTAACAATTATTCCTCGTATTTGACCGTGACTTTCAAATCGCTTAAGATTTTAGAGATTGAGAGTATGGAAGTTGCTCTTTCCAGCGAGCTATATTTCTTCATTTAAAAATTTCGTCATTCTCAAGAAGTTGGTTAAAAATTGATACGTAACGCCTGTGAACCGTGGGAAAAGTTTTATAAAACGATTACAGAATTTGATTTCTGTGTTCAAATGTTGCCAGAATTCAGATATATATTATGAAACTAGCTCTTTTGAATGAGCTATCGATCTCTACTCGAAAATAAATATCCTTCAAATGGCGGTCAAAATATCGTAACACCGTGTGCTAAAAAACGCGCCAAAATTCGTCGCGTACCAAAAATGCGAAATTCAGTTGTCAACTTCTGTCGAGTCGTGTTCAGTAACTGGAGTGATTCAAGTAATAATTTAGAGCTCATTTGAAAGAGGTTTTCTTTAACTATCAATCTTTACAGCTCAAAGAAATCTGTCAGATTATAAAAGTTGAACATTATGTTTTTCATCAAGAATGTGTGCAGTCGTGAACGTGCCGCTATGTCAAAAAGTCATCGCTTTTAAATCATGTCATTGCCGAGAAAAGTTACCGTTTTAAATGGTCTTTTGTACAGTTGTACAAATATATATGAAGGTTATATGTTTTAAGTGGGAAGTGATTTGGTCCCTTGACTTCAAAGTTATTCGAAAAATACGAGTCTACAGAACTTTTGGGTCACCCCGTACAAAGAAAAAGAGTTGAAGCTATGGTGACGTTGACTGAAGAGGTAGACAACTTGAGTTGTGAAAGAGCTTGGGGTGGGCTGACCATCTACTTAACTTAAACGCTGCATAAAATGGAGATAAGCGCCTGCTTACTCTCTGATATCCAACTTAAACCCCCAGGCCCTAATGTGCCCACCTCAATGTCCCAGAACTATAAAATAACTTATATCGCGTAACCTTATTGTAAGAATAGTTTTAAAAAAATGCACTTCTTACTCTGCTAACAGCGGCGAACTGGTGCCCGGTCCGTCGTAGATGTACAGTTTGTCGTCGTTTTCTTCAGTTATAAACGAGTTCACCGTAAGTATTATTTTAGAACCTGGTGGTACAGTAATATGATACATGCAGTTCAAGTTACTACCGTAGTACTGTCTAGTACTAAAGCCAGGGCTGAGAAGAACGCCGTCAGGTTCCGAATAGTTTGCCGGAAGGCATACACTGAGCGGCAGAGTGTTTTGAAGATTTGCTGTAAATATTCAGCGGTCGTTACCGGATTTGAATGGAGTGCGGCAAGACGGCAGTGAGAAGATGACAATTTGGGCTATTATCGTGCGTCAAGGAAGTGCATCATAGTCAGAGGCGTGTTAAACAGCACGATATGTATTATTTATTTATGTCACCTTGCCACGATCTTGCCATTAAAGAAGTTCCTACTCTAGTTTGCTCTCATAATTGTTCGATCGGTTACCCATAAAATCGAGGTTGAGTCCCATAACGAAAAGTTCGGATATGCGGAACAGTAAGTTGTAGTATTATTGCTCGAATGTGACCGATATTTAGAAGGTTTAAAAACGCCGTCTTGAGTAAAAGTTAAGTTTAAGATAGAATTTTATAAGCACTGAGCATTTTTAAGCGTTTATTGCCAAAGTTTAAAATTTTTTTTCATATAAAGATTAAAATTTCCACTTTGAGCTATTTTAGATCGAGAATACCGAAAAGGAGGCAGTATTTTCGATAATATTTCGTATCATGATATGGCGGGATATTAAAATTTAGTGTATGATTACTATAACTGAGTCAAAATCAATCTTTGTGTGTATCGCTCGACAGAAAATGATGAAAGAGTTCTTGAAAATATGTACAGTTTTGAAGCCTAATGTAAAACTAAAAATCACGAAAGAAAGAAAAGGTCGCATTTTTCAAATATCCTAGAGTGTCAATTTCAAGCGAAATCTGATAATACTTTGCAAATTGTGTTACAATAAGCCTAATACTTGAAGAAATTTCATCTTATATATAGTATTACGCAAAGAGTGGTATTCTTTCTTGAACGGCTTCTGTTAAATGTTGAAAAACTTCTGATTAGTGACAGTAGGTTGAACTGCTTAACAGCACATTCCCTTCTTTGATAACAACATGTAACTTTTCAACTCTGGGTTTCTAGTTGTTTCTATATTAGGATAGAATATGACATACTATTACTGACTAGTAGAAAAGGGTCTTCCAGGATAGTCGAGTTTGGGTTGGGTGTGACGTTTTTGTTCTGAGGATGCGATTTATTGAGCAGAATAAAGATCAACGCTGTTAGCGCGGCAATCAATACGACAGCCAATATTGCAACGCCAACAATGATTCGACGTTGTAATTTTTTTCGCTCTCCTGTTGTTGTTCCCTCATTTACGTCTTCGACATCAAAACGAAATAAAGAGTATTCCGATGCATGATGGGGCGCTTTTTCTTTGAGCAGTATCTAAAAGTGAACTTGTTGAAGCTTTCTTTCGCAGTACAAACTGAAGTGATTCTCGCGAAACAAGTACTGATGAATGCTACATTTGCATTCCGTTCATTCTGAGTAAGCAAACATTGCTTTAAATATGAAAATTTTAAATCAAAGGTCCTGTGAATAAGTACTGTATTTTTTTAAACTTCCTCATTAGTTAAATTTTGTGCCATCTCTTGACATTTTAAAGAACTGTTGGCTGGAGTATACCTTCCTTACAAACGGTATCTATAATCGTGAACCCGAACAAAGTCAACCGTAGCCAAAAAGTAATGAAAATTATGGTAAATGAAAATGTCAATAATATTAATTTCTTACATTTGGACATGACTGCATCAACTCTTGTCTGATGACTTTTTTACATACTTGGAATGAGGACCGTCGCTTCGAATCTGAATCCCACAACTTTGAAAGAAGGCTCGTTCTGAAGGTAGCAACATTTTGAGCAATATAGGACGAATGAATGTAAGATAGGCACTGCCAATATATCGATTCGGAAACTACTATCTCACTGCTCTAATCAGGTGGATTTCTTTAAGAGTAACAATTGGAAGTAATATTAGCTTTGACTATATATTGTAGTTATTGAACGCTTAATTATTAAGCAGGACGATGAGATAGTAAAACGGAAGCAGAAAATTCAAGTAGTTTGAGCAGGATTAGGCGCGCGGCAAGGGGGACGGGAGCAGCCTCTTCTGTTCTTCAAATTTCTTCCCTCTCCACTCCGGCACATGTTCTGCATTTACATCTGAATGGGATCATAACTTTTCCCCAAATAGCAGTACATAAGAACTTACATCTGCTGCGGGACATTGTCTGGGATTAAAAGACGGTGACCGGAGGATAAGTGTTCAACTAAAAACTCATAAAAGTGTCCGTTGTTTTCATAGTTGTCAAATTCTACTGAATACGGCTGCTTTTCAGCAAACGTGAAAAGTTCCCAGACCACAACACCAAACGACCAATATTCAGAAGTTATCGCAAATCGACCAGATTTCAGTGACTCAGGAGCAATGTATCGAATTGGAAGAGCTGTTCCCTCCTTCCCAGTATAGTATGCATTATCACTCTCTTTCAGTTTCCTTGATAATCCGAAATCAGCTACTTTTACAGTGAAATCCAACTTGAGGAGAACATTACGAACGGCAATATCTCGATGCATAACCTAAAATGTCAATGCAACGTATCTGTACCAAATGCGAACCTTGAAAAAAAGCTTAAGCGATTAGAGCCAAAATTTGCGTGTCTTTTCCACAAAAGTAAAATCAAATCTGGGGTAGTTCTATACGAGTGGCTGCCAATGAAGTAACTGCCAGCCAAACTGAACGCCCCCATTTTACTTTTGCTTTTATTGTACATCCTCCACGAATGCAAAATCGAAATTTTTAGAAGTGTAAATCTTTTTTTTCTGACCATCATCAATTGGAGAAGCCCAAATGAAAGGGATGATTTCACTTTCCATTTTCCTCCTCACTTATTTGGTTTCTGACAGATACTAATTATAGTGATGTGCGAATAAGGAATTTTTTTGTGCTTGACACGTGAAGCACACGAACATACTCTATACTTGACTAGCCCTACAATCCCAGGACATCAAGCTTCTAATTTTCAATTGCTTCTCTTTGAAATGTTTAAATTTTATTGCATAATTTGCGATATTTATGGCCATCCTTTGATTTTCTCCGTTATCGCTGAACAATAAATGTTAACATCGCTTACGTTCATAGCCGCTAAAAACTGCATTCCTCTTGCAATTTGCAGTGCGAACCACAATAAATCGCTTGTTGTGATCAAACCCTTTTCTCGTCTAGACTGATAATTATCTCCCCAACTTGAATCGCGCTGATTCTAAAAGAGAGCTACATCTATAATGTTCAAGAATTAAATACTTTCAGATTATGACAGGTTTGGTTTGTGTCTTTTGGCGATGTGAATCATTTCTTGTTTGATTTGGTTATTTTACAGAGTGTTAAAAAAATGAAAATGTCCAATTTGATTCGAAAAGTGACAAATTCAAATGGAAATGATGTTTCAAACAGTTTTGCAATGGCGCAGAAACCAATTATTTTAGTGAAATATATTAGTTTTGTAACATTTTATTATAATATAACATTTGTGAGTAATTCGTTATGTTTTCGATGGAATAATTTACGTCGGCAACTTCTTATCAAAATACAGAATGCAATCAAATTAACTCGTTATGATATACGTTTACACTGTAGAATCGTTCATTTTAATCTCATAGGAAAGTTTTCGAAACTGAATTTTTCTCATTTCATACCTTCCAAACTTGCTCATTTTCGTTTGTTTCGAAAACAAGCTCATCCTCGAAATTGCCGTTTTCCCATTTCTTCTGAAGAAAGCGATCCATGCTTCCGCATTCGCAATATTCTGTCAAGAGAGAAAAGTCGGTTTTTATAATTGTGATGGCTCCAAGAAGTTTAAGGACATTTTCATGCCCTTCTGTAGACGAAGACTGAAGATGAGCAAATATGCTTAGCTCGTCTCTTAGCGCCTGTCTTTGACGTTTAAGAATAGCTTCACTTTGTACTGCATTCATTGCACCCGTGTCAGTCTGCGGCTTTTTGACTGCCACGGGTACTTTTCCAGTCGGCAAAGATAGCATCCCCATGTAGACATCACTGAAGTAACCGTTACCAATAGCCTGGAAAATAAATTTTCATAGCACAATATTACAGAGCAGATCTTCAAGAATCCACTCATCAAAGATAATTCGCTGTCTTACGAAGTTTGTTTGAAAACGGGAACAAGTTTGCTGCTGAAGCAAATTCTTCGACAGAATTGTTCAAGTAGAATAAAATAATGCCCTTTGCTTTGATTTCGCTCCTTTTTTTTTGTTTAATTATAGCTAGCAGTAAATATCGAAAATCTTACGCCTGTTTTTGCAGGACAAGACAGTAGCATAGTGTATTGTATAATAGTACATAAGGGCTTTTATCTAATCATTTAGAAGTCATAAGCACGAAAAAATAATTACCTGGATAATCATTAATGAGCTAAGCTCAATTTCATATTTTTCACCAATGGCTTCATAGGCTAGTCTGTTCTGAATAGGCGCGACGCGGTCCACGTATTCATGATTAGCATTGAGTAACTTTTCATTGGAATTTATGCATTCTTCCTCCTTTTCGCTATTGCTGGCTGAGTTCTCGCTCAACTCTTCATCCATTCTGCACAAAGTTAAAAAAGGAAGAAGGAAAGCATTTTCTAACAGGTGCAATGATGGGTGTGCTTATTTGGACAACTGCGATAAGTGCTGAAGATAGACCTTTTACGAGCATCAAGCATATTCAAAGATTGTATTGGCATATTTTAAAAATAATTCTCATAGTTCAATGGAACGTGCAATGGAATTAGTCGTAGTCTTTCACTTTTTAGCCTTTTAAAACTTTTCTACAAAAACTATTTCACATTTCCTAAGCAAAAAGGTACTCCAGAATCAGTTCTTTAACGCTGGGCAATCTGACTGCACTATACAAAGTATCAAACTTGTGCTTGATAATCCTCAATTGATGGCAACCTAAAACCTTGAGGGAGAAGGAGAAGGAGAACAAGCAGAAGATCCGATGTTTTACAGCATTGATGATGTGTCGATTGCATTACTATCCCAAACTAATGTAATATATGAAACCATAGCAGGTTTAAATAAACCCTCTTTCCTAACTTCAGTACCACCCTCAACGTTAAAGCCTCTTTAGCACCGCTACGAAGTAATAGACACGATGTATTCTTCTATCGCTCCAATCAATGCGTTTGTCTTATAGTACGAGTTTTCCAACATCAATTACTAGTTTAGAAGACTGATAGGAGTAGAAGTATTTGATTGACAGTCGGCGTCCGGTAGGCTGACAAACGCTAGGTGAATAACTCTCTCCATGCAAACATACCACTAGACGTCCTGTAACACAAACTTTCAAAGTAGAGTAGCTTTACACGAGTAGATTGAAAACATATCATTCAAAGAAGGCCAAAACTCGAAGCATGCGTCGCAGTGAACTTGATTTGAAATTTCTTCAGCTCAAACGAATTACCGTAATTCGTACTAGGGCCAACTTTCGGCTAAAATGGAGACCTGTTATCGAGAATAAAATTTATATTCAAGTATACCATTGGACAGCCCAGAGATCATTACTATCATCATTGCTATGTGTTTCAACTGCTAATCCTTTTCGCATTATTCAGCTGTTGTAAATTCTACTTTAATCATAATAAGGACGAGCAAAAGCTTTTCAATGAATTTGGTCGACCTACACGCCACCACGCGCATTTTACATTCACTGTTTCACAGTCTGAAAATGCAAGATCACAATGGAAAGCGCTCTATATGGACTTCCTAATTAAATCTAATTTTCAACTTTTACTTATTTATGGCTCTCTATAATTTTTTGTGAGAAGAGAGATTAAAACTTATTTTTCACGCGATAAAAAGCCATCCATAGGCGCAAACTAATCGCGCACACTCCTGTCGCAAAACGACATTTGCTCGATAGGCCGAAGTGCTCGCATTACTTCTTATCAATGTGAAGAGCTTGTTCTGTCACAAGCTCTGCGCTGTAACTTTTTTTGCACGCCTGCGTGGAATCGTGAAATGGCAAATTATTGGCAGCCTTGTTAAGAATTAATTGAAGTTTTGAAAGTTATAAACAACTTAAGCTTGTTATTTAGTGCTGACCACAATCTTTAACTTCGTACTATTGATGGTGCTTTTGTCCATAGCATTGCAGCCCCCATCATTTACTCCATCATGCACTCTTGACACGCGATTATTTGCTCTTAAAAACACAGCAGTCGCACGCTCATGGCTGTTGCGATAACTCGCTAGTCAGCAGCAGATTGTTAAATATTTTCCGCTCACCATTCTTGGAATTTGGTCCTATTGGTTTAGGAGCTTGTGACGCAGCACTTTTGCTAAAATGACGAGATGTGCGCTTATCGAAAACGGGGCCGTGTTTCATAAAAGTATCTTAACACTCAATATTCAGCTGTTGAGTTAACATCCAACTCAATACTCAATTCCTTTCATTCAACAAAATATTCTCGAGTTGAGAATTGAGCATTGAGCATTGAATGTTGAGACAGCTTTCTAAACAAAGGCTCAATAATGATCCTGTAATGAATTCGCTCGCGCACGTCCCAAATAACTGATCATTGCTCTTTTCTTAATTTTACATATAAAAATTATAATGAAGACTACTTTCTGAAGCACAACCCAAGTGCTGCGATTGCAATACAGTAACGAAGTTAGAATATAATATACGATATAGTCCATTGATTTACCCTATATTTCTCTGTAGCAAAAAATGGAGCCTTTAGATTTTTAATACGAGTGTTATAACTAAGCTCCCGGGACGTGTTTTTGCCTATTAATTTTGAAATAACTAAAACATGTGCTTGAAGTCTGGAATAAATTTTACGTCAACATGCTTTGTACACTCTGTAAACATACACTGCCAGACTGCGGTAGCCAATTTCGCAGACGTACTACAATAAGTCGATTATTAGCATTACAGATTCAACCTTATTATGAAAACAAAAAATACAGCGGCCCAAAGTTTGTCTTTGAGCAAATCGGTCAGGTATAGATACAATCGAATGGTTGATCAATTACGACATCGGAGCAGCGGAGGCGTTTGATTGTTGAGAGTGACGACAAGGATACACAAAGCTCGTCGATCGACGATCAAAAAGCGACTAGTTTTCATCAGCAATTCTGAGCACAATAATCATTTTATGAATGTATAAGAAATTGCATTTTTTCACTGGTTTTACCAAATTATTCACTGTCACGAAGAAGCAAAAACAAAGTTTGTTTAACAATCAATGTAATAAATGAGAACTTGACGTGCTTCAGTTGTCGTCGTCGCTTTATTTCCCAGCGAGCTTTGTCTTATACCAGCGAGTGCCATCGGACCAGACTATGTAACCGCACATTGCCTTGCCTGAATAGCCCCACATTTCCACTTGATCGCAATTGGTTCCACCAATTAGAGAGGTGGAGAAGTGGCTTCGGTGGTTGGCTGAGCAGGTGAGGGTTCCGCACCGCCCTTTCGTGTAGTCGTACTCGCAATTCATATAAGCGTTGTTAGTATCCATCCATCGGCCGCTCCACATACAATCTCTCGGGTCACTTCTGAAAGAATCATTCTTTGGTAGACAAGGACTGAGAAGAGTTGCGCTGATTATATTAGTGTACTGCATTTTAGAATGTGATTTATCGTATACCATTTCGACTTTAATAAGATCAAAGCAATATGAAAAATTTCCTTACAAAAATGGAAACGTTGAATATTCTTTTCCTATAGCAACCTTATTTTATGAATTAATTTTCGCAAAATATTAAAAATCTGCAGGAAAAAAGAATAGTTTTAAACGATTTCAGTCAAAGAATCGTCAACGTATCTCGCCGAATTTCATTCACATAATCTGTTCAAGTCACCGACTCTTGTCAATGAGAGTAAGCGCGGCAGCGTCGGTTAAAAGTCGGTCAAAAATATTCATCTACGCTTACTTGCAACAAAATCGCTTTTTAAATGTTGGGCCGAGGACGGTTGAGCATGATTTGCCGAAGCTGGGGTCGGGAATGCAATCGTCAGCGAACCAGCCATTGTGACAGCGGCCGCTGTGTTCGCGAATGAAGTCGTAATCGCCGGGACAGTCTCTACTGCAAAATGGAGCTTCGCCGATCCACAGGCAGCCGCCGCTGGAGGTCTGCGCTTGATAGGGTTCACTGAACAGGCTCCGAGCAGTCTTTCCGATTTTTCCTGAGGCGATTGTAGCCGCCACCGGCCCAGATATAGGTAAGTTTTGGATCGGGATTTCTGAAAATTGCGTCAGAATTTTTGTATTATATTTCATGTCGAGGTATGGAGAGAATTTAAAATTCGAAAAAATGACCAGAAAACGGAACCAAAATCAATGTATATGCGGCGGCATTTATAGTCAAGTTTCCTTTCTCATCAACTAAAGGAAATCTGTTACACAATCTGCTACAAGAATGGTGTAAATGCCATACGCTTTGAGTATCCTATTGAGAAGCCAGCTTTATTCGAGTCGGAATCTGTGACGAATTTTGCTGTCAGAGTGTTTCCAGTTGATTCCAGTTGCCTCCCCGCAGCAATCGTATCTGACCACCTGGAAATGAATACGGTATTTCATCGTTTTATATTCAGCAGATTTTAGTAGCTCTTATTTGAGCACCAGTTTATCACTGATAAAGTATTGTAAATAATTAACAAAAGGAGAGCGAGTTGAACCTGTGGTGACTTTATTTAAAAAGGTAGACTGCTTAGGCTGTGAAAGAATCTGGAGGCTGCCATACTGTTCAAGTTGAACACAAGATGAATGGAGGTAAGCGCCTGCGCACTCTTTGATACCCAACTTATATCCTCATGCGCCAATGAGCTCATCTCAATGTCGCAGTATCAGAAAACAACTCATGGCGCATTATTTGAGTATATGATCGTTTAAAAAGTGCATATCTTACTCTGCCAATAGCGGCGAAGCAGTGCTCGATCCGTCATATATGTACAGTTTGTCTTGCAATCGCTCGGTTACGAACGAGTTCACCGTGAGTAGTATCGTATAATTCGCTGGCACAGTAACGTGATACATGCAGTTTAAGTTACTACCATAGTCCTGATTGGTACTGAAGCCAGGACTGAGAAGAACGCCGTCACTTCCCGAATATTGTGACGGAAGGCACACACTGGGACCTGACGGCGATGTTAGCGCCTGTGCGGTTTGAAGAGTTGCTGTAAATATTCAGCGATCTTTATCAGATTTGAGTAGAGCGCGGCACAGCTGCAGTAAGAGGAAAATAATTTGAACAATTATGGTACATCGATGAATTGCTCGCAGATTGACAAGGCAGAAGTATGGGTTCAAGCAGCCAATTCAAACGCATAACCCTATAGTATCTGGCCTAAAATCTCAAAAATTGTCTGACTGAGTAGCAAAAATAATGCCATATCCTCTGAATTTTTAACCTCAAGCGATGTAAACGATCCTCGGTTAAGTTTCGGAATTGGTCTTGAGCTTCCCTGATGACTAAAAACCCGCAGCCATCACTGCAACACTCTCTGTAGCGTTAATTTAAATCTTTAAGATTCACAGAGCTTCTTTCATGCTGGCCGAAAACGCAAAAAAGGAAGAGTTAGCTGTTAAACTAACGTTGATTGGATTTTAGTGGTTTTTACAGAAGTTCTTTTCAGTCAGATATTTAAAAAAATCAAAAGTACTGACTGTTTTTCTGTGAAAGGGTGATTATGACTGTGAAGATTGCAGCAAAAGTGATAATTAAGCCAACGTAAATTAAAATTATGTTCCGTCGATATTTCTTGGTGTTGCGATACGGTTGCGTGCTCGTTATAGGAAATCCTTGATTTTCTTCATCATCACTGACCGGCGGCTGGAGGAGAAGTTTATCTTTTCTCAGGCTGAAAAAAGTCATGATGATGCAAATCTTATTTAATTTTGTTCATACAGAGAAAACTTTAGTCGTCTGGCACAAAAAGGTAAGTGACTAATAATGAGAGTGAATGCCAGATATTATTCCATGCAATTCACTTATAATGGGAGAGTTCTTGACATAAAATATAATTTATATATTCGATTAGATATGCTGCGACATTTCATCAAGGTGAAATACTATGTTTTAGAAATATTTATTCAAAAGTTCAGCAGCGTTTTTCTAATGTGTTACATTGAATTTCAATCAGAATAAGTTATCCAAAACTTGTTGCGAGTGATCAGTTCGACCACAAGTACACGAACAAAATTACTTTTGAAATTTTCATCAACGGAATCAGTGGAAATGCTTCTGGTGAAACATGATCATATCCATTACTTAATGTACAGGGATATTTGTTAACACCGTTACTCGAGAGACCGGCCAAAATTACCGATAGAAGTTAAATACCGGTATAAACCGAATCTACTGCATTTTCTTTATTGGCAGTTTGGGCTTGGGAATTAGAACATGGCAAAGGAATAGTAGAATTTTTACGTAATCTTACATTTCTTCGTTTTTTTCGTTTTCATATTCGTGTTCGTTTTCGTTTTTTGCAGAGGCACAGATTTTCGGCATTTCTATCTGAACCTAAACAAATTAATAAATTAAGCTACCGTAAATCCTCTAATAATCGCCCTGGGCGATTATTATTTCATAAGGGGTCTGAAGGGGGCGATTATTAGAGGGTGGGCGATTATTGGAGGGTGGGCGATTATTATTTCAATCGATGTTTGAATGAGGCACTCTCTGGGGAGAGAACATTTGTTTCTTTCAATCGTCATTTTATTTGATAAAAGCGCTCATAAATACAAAGATTATGCTTTCTCAGTACTAGAATTTGAATAGGAATTCAGTGTTGACCTGCAGTGCACAAGCCTTTAATGTTTTAATCACTCTGAAGGGAGGCGATTATTGGAGGGTGGGCGATTATTAGAGGGTGGGCGATTATTATTTCATAAGGGCTCTGAGGGGGGCGATTATTAGAGGGGGGCGATTATTAGAGAGTGGGCGATTATTAGAGGATTTACGGTATAATATCCACAAATTGGCTAGTTGAAAAGTACTGCTGCGCTCATTTGTAATGAAATACGTCAGTATTACCAAAAAAGTATCAGTTGCACTAATTCAGTTTCTTCAAGAATTAATAAGGGTCCTAACGGAGACGATAAATATCCCGTTCCGTAATTTCTCTTACCCAAAATTCCTAATTCTCTCTCTCCGTTACAGCTTTAGTATTAAGGCTTTTATAAACATCAAGCACTTCCAAGGAATGAATGGGCATATTTTTCAGATTTCAATAAAGCTCCTCATTTCAGAGTTACTCAGGTTTGGAAGTTTGAAAACTACGTCAGAATTAAAAGACTTTTAATGTTGAGATATGGCGAGAATATGAAAAACTGTAGTAACACATTGTAAATTCTTTATACCATTTGAAAGGACAGGATGAGAGAAATCTGATAATATGCGCAGCTTTGAAATTTGAAATAAAAGAATTACGAAGGAAGAATAGATCGCATATTTTCACCTTTTTAACTTTACAATTTCAGTCAAAAACATGTTTAAATTTTCCAAACTAAAAGCTACCTCAACATTAGTTCCCGAACGGCGGGCTATCTACTGGCACCAAAAAAGTATCAAACTCGCGCATGTACGGGTCTCAAATTCGGCCCGAAATCCCCCATCCTTTGAAGCGTTTTCATTTTTGGTTTAAATTCTTCAATCCTCTCGCATACAGTTACTCTAGTTTTCAAAGTTAAGTAAAACCCTCTGTAAGGGTTTCCTAATTTAACCTTATTTCCCTAAAATTAGTTATTTATGTCACTCTATAGTTTTCTGTGAACAGATACGCAAGAGCTCGTCACACTATAGGACGCCGTTCCTAAGCGCAAACAACTCGCGCATGCCTCTATCGCGTATGTGTCCGCTTGTAAAGCCAAAGTGCTCGCCATTGCGTCTTATCAATGTAAAGAGCTTGTTAGTCATAAGCTCTGCGCTGTACTTTTTTCCTGCACGCTTGGGCAGAATAGTTAAAAGATCAATTATTGTCAACATTGTTAAGAACAAACTGATGATTTGAAAATTAGACATAACTTTAGTTAGTAATTGAGTTCTGATCGCATTCTAGAGTTGTTGACTGTGTTTTTTTGTCCATAACATTGCAGTCCATTATTCACTCCAACATGCGCTGCGGGGGGTTATTATTAGCCCTTGAATACACACAGCAGTCGCACACCTACGGATGTTATGCTAACACGCCAGTCAGCAGTTTGGATTGTTCATGATTTCCGCTCGCCGTTATTTAAATATGGTTCCGTTCGTTTATAAGCCTGTGTCTCAGCACTATTCGGACAAATCTCAAAAGTTCGCTGTTGGTCAACTGGGCCGAGTTTCATAAAATTAACTCACTACTCAGTATTTAACTGATTATTTAACCAGAACTCTATACTCATTTTCTTTCATCAAAAAGAATTTTCTCGAGTTAAGTAGTGAATATTGAGGCAGTACTATGAAACAAAGCCCATAGGTGATCTTCTGAGGAGTTCACTTGCGCATGTCCCACATAAATAAAAACCATTCTTAACAAGATTTTATATACGACAACTATGACTCAAACGATTTTTTGAAGCACCACTCAAGTGTTATGATCCCGAAGCAGTAATGAACATACAATATAAAATACAATATACGCGCCAATTGTATACAATGTTTTAACACCTGTCATGAGATTATCATGTTCCCCATCTGGGTTTGGTGGTTTAAATTTGAAGTCATTTGTTGTTTAACTTTCACAATTGTTCCTCAAACTTTTCTTGCATCATCTGAGTGCACACCTTATTTTTCCTTTGTAATTGCCACCTTGAATCGAAACTCCGTTAGCGCTATTTTAAAAAAAAAATCATTTCGAAAACCGATCTTTTGCCTGTTATGTAAAATTTAGCTAAAGACTGGACCAAAAAATGACCAGTTTCTCCACATTCGGCTTTGCATGTCACTGCTTGAAGTTTATTTTTCATTCCATATAACCGATGGTCTGTTTCATTTGAACGCGAAATGGGGAGCGAAGCGCATTAGAGAGCAGGTACGAGTTGAATTCAATGAATTTTTTGATCGAAGGAGAAACCACGCAACCTCACCTCTATATATTTTGATCCTGCAATTTTTAACTTTTGGCCGCTTGCTGTATCTCTACAGGCTCCATCCGCATCTAATCTGATCATTTTTTACAACTGACACAATGAATGCATGCGGTTTTCAGGGGCCTATTTCATAAAACTGTTGCAATTGCAGAGTTGCAGAATTGCGGAATTGCATCAGCGGGGATTGGTCAAAAAACCAGAAATAACTGGAAAAAACTAGAAAATGACCAATCACTGCATTTGCAATTCCGCAATTTTGCAACTCTGCAATTGCAACAGCTTTATGAAATAGGCCCCAGAGAGTGCTAAGCAAAGTTCAAACATGGCACGAAAGCTGTAATACATCACGCATCACATCTACCGTCGGCTCACAATCCCCCTGACTGACCATGTTTATCGGTCGCTATGCATTGAGAATCATTGAAGCATTGTAACGGATCGACCAATTAGTAATCGCGAATGTCACTTTCCAGAATAAAGCTGGCTTTTCAATACTTTGATCAGACTGCGTCTGACCGATCTGAGATTGACGTGCGGATATTATTTCAAGCGACTGCTCCCAATCCTAATGACCGACCAGCGGTCGTAATGCATTGAGAATCATTGAAGTATTCCACGGATCGGCCTATTAACGATCGCAAAGAGAAATTTTCGATATAAAGCTAGCTTTACAATACTTTGCACAGACTGAGTACGACCGTTCTGGGATTGACTGGGATACTGCAAGCTCTGTTGTATTGCGCCAAATAATCTTGACCGTCGAGCTGCTAAAAGGGTATGTTTGCGCCAAGGCCAATATCTAATTTTAAACTAAAGTATTAATCACTTTGCACAAAGCTATTGTTTTTGGTATTTCTGGACAGTCTTAAGCAGTATTTTCTAGTTAATAGGTTAACTGCCTTAAAATATCAATGAAAGCATCCAAATAAAAACGGCAGTCGCTTTTTTGACTGGCCGCTGCAGTTCTTCAGGATGAACAAATTTGGCTAAAAGACTTGAAAATGAGCTTTAATTCGTTTATCTTACTTATTTATCTAAAGCTAACAAAAGTTAATGAATATATACCTTTCGTAATGATTTAAAAACTTCATGTAACTTCTGATGATGCTCTCGCTAACTGGCTGCTAATACAGCGTTTAACTCAGAGCATCTGAGCGGCTATCAACCTATCTTAACTCAGCAAAATTTAATTCGGTCTATCCAGTTATCTAACAGCTGTAATAACTTAAATTTACTTAAGATTGTTTATTGAACAGCGAGTAGAACACTATTATAATTCCCAAAATACTTGGCTTTTCAAGCTGTATATTGACTTGGCTGTCCGCTTAGGTGTCCTCTTTCCAAAGCTAACACAATTAAGGATGTTGTACAACGATTTAAAGCAATAAGAAGTCCCTTTAAAGCTACTGGCTCTGCCCTCCTGATTCTATCAACCCATCAGCGCTAAAGAGGCAAGGGCAATCCTTTGGGAGGTATTCAATTTCTATCTTGACTAGTCTAAGCAATGTTTATCGCTCGACTTAGGAATCTCGCAGAGGGGCAGTTTTAATGGTATTGAAGAACAGAGGACTAAAGCCTTTCCAACTATGATACAGTAATATACTGAATTCAGTTTAAACTGCACCTGCAATTTCAATCAGACACTACAAGTTAATTCTTGTTCGCCCAGATACTTTGAGGCAACCAGTCTGAATGTCCGATCAGAGCATGAGGTTGGTACTTGTCGGCCGCTTGGTGGTACAAGTAGGTAACTTAAGATAGTGGGGAAAAATAAATGAAGCAAGTTATAAATGCGGCAGCGAGTTTTGTTTGCGGTTCGTCGATTAATTTACAAAGTGCTACTTTAGTTCGAAGTAGCTTATTTTGCACTGTGCAACTAGGTGTCCCGCATGTTTTCCAACCATAATTAGAGTGCTCATTGAGGGACGATGTGATATGCTTTGAAGATACAATTTGGCTACAATTCACTGCTTTCACCGCTGATTATTTGCAGCTTGCTGATTAAAACTGTCATATTCTCTGCCGGCTGCTTTGCATCGCAAAATTGGTGATTGAATGCGTATTTTAACTGTACCCAAGTTGCAGAGCAACTTATTACTGATTGACGAATCTCACGCAGGTGTACTTTTTATTTAACATTCCCCATTCGAACAAAACGACGATAATATTTTGATTGACGTAAATAGATATTGTAATTTTACTTAACCGCTGCTGGTTGCACAAGCAAATAATCAAGTATAAACCCTCGAAGTTCAAAAATAAACAAAATGTCCAAAAATCACTCGAAATCGCGAAACATATCAAAATATCACCATCCAGAGAAACTGACATCTATTATCAACAATAAAAAGATACGCTACCATTTTGACAGAGTAATTCGCGAGTTCAGTATTCTTCCAAAGAAACTGGAACCATTGATTGTTGTGAAACGTGTTGCGGAGATTTTATTTTGGGCAACAGTATATTTGGCGTTCAGCTATTTGACCATCACTTCGACGTTCGAACTGATTCAACAATATCGCAATAATCAAACAACAACGAATATAAAAGCCGTTATCAATAATAAAATCAGCTACGTAAGTAAACTTTTGATCTATTTATATATTAAAATTTTTGATAGAATAAGAGAATGATTTATAAAAAAAGAACGGGCGCCATGTGTATTAGATGTTGAAGAGAGGTTATTTGAAATGCCCTTTGTTGCGCGTTCATAAGTTAATCTTGCTTGATCATTTGAATTATTCAATGCTAAGTTCGGATTGTCTCCAAAAATGATCGGAAATATGCCAAATTTGTATAAATCAGCCCATGGCCCTCTATTTAAAATAGCGCTTCTATTCTTTCATCAACAACTATGTAGATCTTCATTCAAGGCCCTAAAGAAATATTGACTGAATAAGCAGAAAATTTATGGGCCTCTAAATGGTAAAAGCGATCCATGTAGGATCATTAGTGAGCAGGAAGAAGCCTATAGTTATCTGCAAAAAAAGGTAAGGGTTACGATTGTTTCTAAAAGGCTAGTTCGTAAATTGGTAGTAAGCGCGCTTTTATCATTCACACGGAACTCAGGTCTGCTTCTATTAGAGAATAAACTATAAAATGAATAAGACACACTAGCAAACCCTTTCAGCTTCCAAACATGACAATTTGTTTTAAAATTAATACATGGAAGCTGTTCAACATACGCTCAACATCTAATTTTAATTATACGTCAGCTTGGTTACGATTTTTTGATGAAACGATTTCACATGAAGGCACATTTAAAGTTAATGAAGACCAGGTTTACGATGATGAAATCTATTTGTCTCTGTTCAAATACCTCGCCATGATATATGAAGCGGAACGGGCGTGGGAGCCGGGTCTCACACAGATTTCTACCTTTCACTCGGAAAAAAGTGATGACTGGACTGCACTGAAGAAAGTTCTCATGCCAAATATTGAGCGCTACAACATCACTCTCGAGCAACTGAGTAGTGTGCTTGGTGAAAAACTGTGCTCTTTGCCAGTTGGGAATCCTCCGAGCAATTACCTTCTTGACCTAACCTATAAACCAAGTGACAAGACGGAATGTGTCGCGGAAAGTAAAATTTCGTTTATCGGCACGGAAACAATTTGCCTCCGCTTGATTGGATACCAAAACCAACTGCAAAAATTAGGTATGACAGAACGAATTTATTTGAATCTGTACGATGACGAAAAAAATCAGAAATGGTGCCAAGAAATAACAATCGACTCGGGCAGTGAAAGCAGAAGTACACCACGACGAGCGACGACGCGAAACGAAACACATGCTTACTATTACAATCGTTTTCCTGGCAAACTGGGAATTGAAATGGACATTAGTATAAAAGCGCTTTATCGAAAGCTGCCATATGTGAAAGGCGACCTCCAATGCTCATTCGATACTAGCCAGGAAGAGTGTGAAAATAGGTGTCTCCGAGGATGGATCAGAGCGAATTGTCACTGTTTGCCAATCACATTCAATTTGACAGGTAAGCGCTAAATTGTTAAGGGGAAGAAAAATCAAGTATTTTTCATATGCCAAAAAACGGAACTAATTTCGAATTTCTTTCATTTTCATTACTGACAAGCTTGATTAAATTCTGAGTTTGGAGCGTTCAGCCATAATTTGATTTGGTGGGGAGTACTATATACAAGAATTTTTCAGTTTTTTAACATTTCCGTGCAATATTTTGTATATGATTTGGGATCAAGTTCAAGAATCTTCGAAACTTATATACCCCGGCTTTAACCATTCAAACCCTAGTTTTATTGGTCATACTGGTAAAATCTAAAGTGCTTTATTGCCGCAGGCTAAATATGTAAAATTTTGAATTGTACGCAGAGAATATTAAATATTTTCGCCAATAGTGGCCAAGCCGGAGCCGAAAAGATGCAAGTTGGCTGACGATTTTTCCACATGATCCATTCACTGTTAATCTAACTTGCTTCACAGGGCCAATGAGTGAGCGATGACCAATAAGGCCCATAGAGCGAGGTTTATTTTTCAGAGATGTTGGTAGTGTTCAAATTTCGAAAAAATTCGAGTTGTCTTGTAATGGCGATTCTTAATAGCGAAAAAGAACAAAACTGCCTCAATCAAGCAACTTTTCTAATCAATAATAGTCGTAAAAAATAGTAAAATGTATCTTAAAGAACCCTATGAAAGCGTAATTCAGCATCAAATCTTGTATATATCAAATAATAAATTCTGATTGCTGCTCTCCTTCAAAGTAAACCCCTAAAGATAAAGTCTAATCTAGTCAAGTCTCTGCTTCTTGGCTGTTTATATTAGCCGATCAACAGTTTCGAAGATAATATAGTGAGTGGGATGGCGCAAAATAATCCTTAGCTCTCTTTAACCATTATTTACTAATGCTCATTTTTTTACGGCTGTAGAACCATGAAAACTGTCAATTTCTGCAGGGTTTTTAAACAATACTCCAAGACTTTCTCTTTCAGTGATAACACTGCTTTTGAATCGGTTGCGAGATAGTTGAGATAAAAGCTACTAAAAACGTTCCTCAACGATAGACAGGGTATAGTTCAATATTTTATTATTTTCAACTTAGGACATATAGTTCAGGTTTCTCGAAGCAATACTGCACATTCTGACACACTGCTACCGTTTTAGCAGATATATCGAGTTATCGCAATTGCACACTGGATGATTACTCGATCTGCTTGAAAAATTACACAGAGAATGCAACCTATTTATGCACAAATAAATGTGTGCCTCTGTGCGAGCAATGGCACTACGAGTATGATTTAGCAGTATATAGCTTTTCTCCTAGTTTCGTAACAATAAGCCTCAAAACATTTGATTATGTCATCATCGAACAAGTGTTCACATGGATCAGTTTCGAAGAGTTCATTGGAGCGCTGGGAGGCGCCCTTGGAATCTGGCTGGGATTCGATTTTGTGATCATCATTGAGTTCATTGTGAAGCTAGTAACGAAGTTAATCAAGAAGATTTTGCTGAGAAAAAATCAAAATTCTGAAAATAACAAGTGTTGGGAAAGCGTCGAATGCAAGCACAGAGAAGAAAACGTTGAATATGGAATAGCACCGACAAATGAAACTAGAAGTCGTATAGTTCGAAACCAAACAGAATACAAAGAAAATGAAAATGAGATTGATGGGACAAGTATTCGCCGTATCGAGGAAAGTGAAAAGCAATCGACAGCAAGGAAAAAAAGAGAGAATAACGCATTGAAAGAGATACATGTACAGCAGAGAAGAAGACACTCGAAAAATAGCAGAGCGGATAGCTCGCAATTAGGTGATAAAATGAAGAATACTGATGTTCATGACGGAAGTCAACGAAATCACAAAGTGAATATGATCGAAGATATTGACGCAGATCAAGATGAACCTACTGCACATGCCAACAATTCCACTGTTCGAACTTGGTTTCTTCAAAAAGTGCTGGTCTTTTTCCAAAATGGCAATGATTCTGCAAACAAACCTGTCGTGTTTCTCCGACTAGTTGAAAAACTGTTTTGGACAGCAATTTACTTAGTTGGTAGCATATTTACGATTTTATGGTGTGTTGACTTAATCAAATTGTACTTGGCAGACGAAGCGGTTTATTTTCCTTCACTGATCATAAATCGAACAGTTTCATTGCCGCCGCCATCGATCTGTCTTAAATACAATACTGAATCATTTTTCGGAAGTCATGGCAACATTTCTGATGTTTTAATGGAGTACTTTAGCCAACCAAATATCAATAGAGCTTCGTTTATTCAAATTACTGATGGAATAAATTGGTCCGAATCGCTTGTTTCCCTTGGACTATTTTATTTCAGTATTCTCGCCGCTTCTGAAACTAACTACACTGATGTCAACTTTACTTCCTTTTTCGAGTGGCAACTTAACAGAACAGCTGGTAAGTATAGCCTATATGAAGCAAATTTTTCTCACTATGTACCATGCTTAAATTATGATAGAGTATTATATCTTATCTTAGGCATGTCAATGGCATTTTATCATTTACCCTCACTACATAGGCTATTTTAGATGGAGACATCTTTGTAATAGATGACATAGACAAGTCGTTAAATGACATTCTTTTGCCAAAGCTTTTGGAATGGAACGTAACACCGAACGAACTACGACAAAAACTGGGAGCTGAACTGGCTCGCATGGCTGAACTGAAGATCACCTTCACGAATACAAAAGGAACGACTGATATCGTCAATGAGACTTCTTTTTATATGGCAGCCATCACCGATCAATTTTTCTGCTACAGTCTCTCTTACATGGTCAATTTTACAGATCCAGAGGATGTGCTAGAGTTTTCGATAAACAGCGCATCGTATCCACAGCTTCTTCCATCATTCCCTCAACTCTGTTATATCTTTTTCTCAGATTATTTACTAGAACCAAAAAGCGCGCAGTTTAAAATTTATAAAGATTATGTAGGCGTGTTTGATTCCGACTTGGAATTTGTTTATGGAATGGTAACAACAGTATTAATTAGTATTGACGGCTTCCACACAAGTCGACCCGCAAAGAAAGATGTGAAATATTGCTCGCCGAATACGACCAAATCGTGTTGTCGCGCTCAATGCCGCATCGAACTTATAGAAAAATTATGTAAATGTTCGCCAACGTATTGGGCTATGATGATTCAGCCGACTTCTGGCTTAGACGAATGCACGTTTGCTCTTTATATGAAGTGCCTGAATTTTAATGCAAGCTACGATCTCGCTTGCAGAGATAACTGTTTACCATATTGCACTGCAAGATATTTTCGAAGCGATTCGTATACAGACGTACATTTTTCTAACGTCGATACTACCGTTATCAGATTCAACGTAAAGGACGGCACTTATATGACGATTGAGGAAAAACCGATTTTCACATTCAGCGACTTGTTGATTAAGGTCTAGCTGGACACCTAACTGCGCCATAAAATATAACATATTTGAAATCGTGAAACAGGAACCGGTAGGAAAATTACAAGAAAATATTGTTAAGCCAAAGTATTATCAAACTTTTACCGTCTAGAAATGTCTGGTTCGACTAAATACTCTTTAAACGTCTTCATATTTTCTTATTTCGTTTCTAATATGCAATGTAAAAACAAGAAATGTGTGCATTATTTTTTGGGAAAGTTTGCTGATCTTTCTTTGGCGCAGTTAGGTGTCTCATATCTTATTAAGTTAGGAGGAACACTTGGAATTTTGTTGGGTTTCAATATCTTCAGCTTTTATCACGCTTTAATAACAGCAGCGACATTGTGCTTTGCTTTCATCTTAAGGAGAACAAGAATTGCGGAGAATCCTATATTACTCAAAACCTTGGACAAAATAAAAAAATCCGGAATTGCGCGACTAATTTCTCAACTATATAGACAATTACTGGTAATGAGTATTTGCACCCTGAAGAAAAAGATTAAAATTAATAAATTTTGGAAAAATATTTTGTTGTTAATTGGCTATATGATTGGACTTTATGCAACGGTGAGAATGGTCAGTAATCTCTTTTATTCGTTCAGAACTGGCGAACCTAAGTACAATGTCGATTTAATGATGAACACCACAATCAAATTACCATCTTCGACGATATGCATGCCATTGGATGCCGTTGCATTTTTATCTTATACAGAAAGCAGTCATTTTGAGGACAACACCGATTTGACAAGATATCCTTTTAACAATTCATTTCATGGCAAGGAAGAATTTTTAAATGAGAACTCTTGGGTACTTCAGTGGACATACGAATATTTAATCATTTACGATAGAGTCGAAAGAAATGGCAACCAGAAGTCTATTTCTGCTTTGTTCGAAGATGGCGATAGTTGCGCTTCAAAGGATTCAAGAAATACCGTACCTAAATACAATTTAACATCTCTGATGGAGCTTGATGGATTGCTTGACCTCTTGAATATAACTATTACTGAACTGAAGCAAAATCTCGGGCAGAAAATTAGAGATATTTATAATACTACAGCCGTGTTCGTAAAGACGGTTGATGGAGCAATGAATCAAACAGTTCTAAATATAACTTTTACAACATTCATCGGTGAGGAAAAGATCTGTTACAAGCTGCCCTTGGACACAGTGACGTTCGGCTCGAAATCAGATTATATTTTTATTTCTCTAGATAGAGGATCATCGCCAAATCTGCAGTACCCTAACGAAGAAGAACCCATCATTATTGATTTCAATGGTGGCGATATAAATAGAGAGCAGTCACGAGATGATGCTATATTCGGATCAACCCTTCCTTTGCGGTTCGGTCAATCTTACTTTGTAAAGCTGGACATTTCCGAAGTGTACGAAGCAATGCCGGTGAGCTCGGGTTTACGGCATTGTTCTGAAAGTAAATCGCTAGACACATGCCAAGACGAATGCCAACAGAAGAAAATTGAGCGCGTCTGCAAATGCTCACCAGCCATACGGTCGAGTTTTCCCTCGAATACTAATTTGACTCAGTGTCATTTGATCGACTATAAACGATGCATCAAACTTTTGGTTAGCAGTGACACGGATCCTTGCGAATTAAATTGCGTTCCATATTGTACACGCTATCGTTTTAAAGGTTCACCGAACGGGGACAAACAATGGATCAATGATAGGTTGGCTAATATAAATCTCACAATTAACTCATTTGAATATCTCAGCATTACAGAAGTATACAAGTATACGATGACTGAATTTATTAGCGAATTTGGTGGCATTCTTGCTTTATGGATTGGACTTGATATTCTTGGGTTCATAGACCTGTTTCACTGGCTCGTCTGCAAGGGTTGCCAAACTTTCCGACAATTTCTTTAATATAGCTTTCTCAAAAGTAAATGCAATATTTGTTGCTAAAATGACGAATACCGTAAATCCTCTAATAATCGCCCCCCTCAGACCCCTTATGAAATAATAATCGCCCAGGGCGATTATCAGAGGATTTACGGTATTTGATTATGTCGGTTGCGCGAACCATTCAATTGCAGTGATTCGATGTTTTTACGAAGATGGTTAATTTTTGTAAATAACAACGCCCACTTCTTGCATGTGAATTTTTATTATACTTGTTAGTGTGTGATAAGCTGTTTATGTCGTGAACATATTTCCCACGGGATAAAATATAATTACAGCAGTCCAGTTCACAGTTCAAATCCAATCACTGCTAAGACAATTACGTTGAGAGTTGGGTTTAAACTGGATTTCCTCACTATATTATCAATCCTAGTGAAAGCATGGATAAAAGCCAGGAATCATTTAGAATCTCTTTATTATCCGAGATTTGTATGGAGAAGCAAGTTTGCAGAAGTCACACTGTGTACGCCTAGCAGCGTTATCTATGATGCAAGATGACGCAAAACGTGAAAGTTGCGAACGACTAACCGAGAACGCTAGGTTGATATTTTTCTTCCTATCAATAGAGTTATGCGTTCGAGGGGAGTCGAACCCCTGCCGATTGCTTGGAAGGCAACCATGCTAACCGTTACACCACGAACGCGATGCTGATTCAGACAGAAAAGTCCCCGATATTTTTCTGACTTATAGAGCAGACTGCGGAGTGTACTTGTTGATTGTTCAACATTTCTTCATATTCGACATTTGTTACAACGGATGCATATTTGTATACAAAAAGAACCTAACGAAGTTCTTCCAATCCAACAACCGCAAAAATCGATCTCTACATGCTGCCATTATCGTATACAGGGGGTTTTCTCATTAAGAAATTCCATGTTAGTTACCCGAAATAGTAATTAGAAGCATCCATATGAGATACTTGATGTCAGCGGCAGGGGCGATAATTTCTGCTTGTTTTTCGGCTTGTCAACGAGTGTGTCTCCAGTTTACAAAAATGACGCTTCTAGTGCCAACAAATCTCCCCCTTTTATACTGTATGAGCCGCCAAGTTTCTCCTATTTTCCTTGCTTTCTTTCGCGTCTGATTTAATTCTTACTAATGTACGAATGTTTTCTTCGCTTTGATAATTTTTCCGCCGTTTCTCTTCATCTTTAAGGACGCTGCTGCCAACACTACAGCGGCTTCGCACTTCTGCGAATTTATAAACAATGTACTGTACCTACGCAAATGCCAGTAACTTTAACACGACAGTCTTCTAATTTTCTCCTTAAATTACCACTTATCTTAACTTCTGCACAATTTACCAAATTAAACAACGCAAACCTATTTCCAGCTCATGATCTCAAAATCACGCAAATTTCTTCCCAAAATTATGAAAAATTTTGCGAGAAACTGCACACCCCCATTCCAATATGCTTCGTTCGTGTAACTTCCTCATAATTTATAGTCACTTGAACCATCTCCAAGGACGGCGTCCACGTCTAATACGATGCACCTTTTACAAGCGACTAAAAGAACACGTGTTGTATTCTGAAAATGTCGAGCAAAGTTCGCAAATGGCAGAAAAACAAGCTATTAAATATTAACGCATCACCTCTACCGTCGGCTCACGATCCTAATGATCGATCATGTTTATCAGTCATTACGCAGTGAGAATCATTGAAACGTGTATTAAGAGATCGACCAATTAGTAATCGCAGAGGAAAGTTCTCAGAGTAAAGATTGCTTCAAAATGTTTTGATCAGACTGAGTCCGATCAACCGCTTTCGACTAAAGGTCGGCCGGTCGAGCAGGACAAGCCCTGTTACAGTGCGTCAAACGGTCTAGTCATACGAACTTGACTAAAAAGGGTAGGTATGAGCTATGTTTGAATCGAATGCTTTTGTGAAAAATTAATCCTAAAGTTGTTAATTTCCTGGTTAAAAATCGAACGATCATATGCCCTATCGTCTCTTTAGTAGATTATCTGTTATAGTGTCATCAAAACAATTTCACAAAAGATGGTATTCAGGCTTTCGACTGACCACTTAAACTTTTCACATTGTTTATAATTTGACTTAAAGATTCACAAGTGTGCTTTAATCGATTCTCTTATTCGTCTTGAACTAGTGAGCATTAACGAATATGTCTTCCTAAATGCGCTAAAAATATCAGATAGCTTCTAGACGATACTCTCGTTAATCGGCTGTCAGTACAACTTTCAACCAACAGCGTTTGATCTGCTACTAATTTTGCAAAAGGGAACAAAAATTAGTTCGGTCAATGTAATTATTTAGCAACTGTGTTTACTTTGATTTAATTTTATTGACCAGATGTACTCGCATTTGGCAATCAAGCAGCCAGTAAAACACTCTTATAATATTGAAATACTTGGCTGAATAAGCTGTACATTGACTTGCGTGTCCTCCTATAGCTAACACAATTTAGGGTGTAGTAAAATAATTTTAAAGAATAAGAAGTTCCCTTCATGCTGCTGATTTTCATAGCCAAAATCCATCAATCCACCAACTCTTAGGGGCATTCAATCTTAGTTCTCCAAATTCTAAGCATCGTTTATACCACTCGACCTATGAGTCTCGCAGGACTCTGTATTAAGAATGCTGAAGGACCGGGGACTAACGCCTTTCCAACCATGATATAGTAGTATCATAATTAGAATCAGTTTAAATTTTGCGCTTGCAGTTCTCAGTCAAACGCTCGACTCATTCTTGCTCATCCTGTATCTTTTGAGGCAACCAGTCTGAATGTCAGTCCAGAGCCAGAGGTGGGCACCTGTCGGCGGCTAGGTGGTACTAACTTGTAACTGAAGAAATTTGAGTAGAACAAAATTAGACAAAGTATAACCGCTGAAATAATTTTTGCTTGCTTTTTTTAATCTAGTTGCCACATTGCTACTCTCGTTCGAAGTAATTTGTTTTGCAGAAGCGCAGTTAGGTGTCCTGCGTATTTTTCAACCATAATTAGAGCGCCCATTGAAGCGGGACTAGACATGTTTTGGAGATACGATTTGAATACAATTCACTGATTTTACCGCTAGTTAGTTGCAGTTCGCTGAATACAGCTCTGAGATTTCCTGCCGTCTGCTTTTCATTGCACGATTGGTGATTGAATGGATGTTTCTTCTATCACCCCAAATGCATAACAAATTTATATTGATTGACGAAACTTCTACAGGTTTGATATTAATGCAATTTTCCTAATCTGCTTACAAATAAGAGGACGGTAAAATATTTTGATCGACACATTTAGATATTGCAGTTTTACTTATCCGTTGCTGGTTGTGCAAGCGAATAAGCAAAGTTTGAAGGCAAATGTATAAAGAGTATTTAATTGGCTTGAAATCCCCAAACGTATCAATACATCGTGATCAAGGGAAACTGACGTCTCTGATCAACAAAAAAACGATACACTATCATTTGAACAAATTTACAAAAGAATACAATATTCTCCCTGAGAAACTGACGCCGTTAATTGTTGTGAAACATGTCTTGAAGACTTTATTTTGGGCAGCAGTATATTTTGCGTTCAGCTTTTTGACCATCATTTCGACATTCGAAGTGATTCGACAGTTTAGCGATGATGAAGTGACAACGAACATGAAAGCCATTATCAATAACAACGTCACATACGTAAGTGAAATTTTGATTTCATTTGCATATTAAAAAGTTAACAGGATACGAGGATGATTGAAAAAAGAATATAGAGCAAGCGCTATGCATATGAGTACTCAGAGAAAAGTCATTTGGAATGCCCTTTATTGAGCGCTCATGAATTAATCTTGCTCGACCACAACTAATAGTTAGTTTTTACAAAAAAATTTAAGAAATGACAAGTTAATACAATTTATACACAGTCCCGTCATTTAGCTGAAAGCAACACTTTTGGTAGATCATATTTTCGAGCGCGGCAGTGATATTTTGAGTCTACATTACTAAGACTGATTAACCAAAGCACTTTTACCTTTAAATTATATCCTTTCTTGAGACTCTTTTGGGCACAATCAATATTTATTCACTTTGTAAATGCAATTAGTTTACGCGATAAATTTCTTGATTGATAGCTCTCTTTTTGGTGGTGCACTGATGAGAAGTACAGCCTGTGTTCAATTCCTAGTCATCTAACTAACCTTCCCCTCAAACGGCTAAGGAAAAATTACTATTTCGTCTAGTGTGACACAATTTTGCACTTTTTGAAGCCGAAAACAAAAATCTCAGAGATCGTCAGTATAGTGCAGAAGTTATGAGAAGCTATTGCTCCTGCAGTTCACAATATTTATGCTATTATTATGCGCTTCTGTAGGCAAAGGGATATCCAAAACGTAAACAAGTAAGTAGCCTAAAATTTTCATTCAAAATATTCAACACCATGTTCGTATTTTCTCAAAAAATGGTGTGAAATAGGCCAATTTTGCATAAATCAGCCCTTGGTTCTCTGTTTTAAAGAGCGCTTCTATTCTTTCCATAAGCAGTTGTGTCGCTTTTCAATCATGGCTCTTATAGAAATAGTGATCATTTGCTCACAAGATTTATGGGCCTGTAAATGGTAGAAGCAATCCAAGTGAGGGCCGTTTGGGAGCAGGAAGAAGCTTAAGTAATTTTCATAGAAGGTACGGACTGCCACTGTCCTGAAAAGGCTAGGTGGTAGGTTGATGGTAAGAGCGCGCTCTTATTGTTCACAGGCAAATCCGGTCTGCTTCTGTAAGAGAATGAACGATAGAATGAATACTACACGTAATCGAACCCTTTCAGCTTCCGAACATGACAATTTGTTTGAAAATTAATGCAAAAGAGCTGTTCAGAACTTCTAAATCCTCTAGTATAAATTATACGTCAGCTTGGCTTCGATTTTTCGACAAAACTATAACATCCGAAGGCATCTTTAAAGTTAAAGAAGGCCAGGTTTATGATGATGAAATCTATTTGTCCCTGTTCAAATATCTCGGCATGGTATATGAAGCGGAACGGGCGTGGGAGCCGGGCTTGACGCAAATTTCAACCTTTCACTCGGAAAAAAGTGATGACTGGATTGCACTGAAGAAAGTTCTCGTGCCGAATATTGAGCGCTTTAACATCACTCTCGAGCAACTGAAAAGCGTCTTTGATGGAAAATTTTGCTCTTTGCCAGGGAGGTACTGGGAAACGGACAAAGAAAGCCTTCTTGATTTGGCTTATGGCAATAGACCGAGTAAAGAGACGGAATGTATCGTGGGAAATAAAATTTCGTTTATCGGCATGGATACATTTTGCTTTCGCTTGATCGGATATCAAAACTATTTGCGATCGCTGGGTACGACAGAACAGATTATCTTGTATTTCGGCGATTATGGCAAGCATGCGAAATGGTCCCAAGAACTTACAATCAACTTAGGCAGTGAAAGCAGAAGTACACCGCGACGAGCGACGACGCGAAACGAAACATATGCTAATTATTACAATCGTTTTCCTACCCAAGTGTATATAAACATGGATATAGGCGTAAAGGCGCTTTATCGAAAGCTGCCACATGTGAAAGGTGACATCCAGTGCTCATCCGATACAAGCCGAGAAGAGTGCGAAAACAAGTGTTTCAGAGGATGGATCAGGGCGAATTGTCATTGTTCGCCGATCACATTCAATTTGACAGGTGAGAGCAAATTGGTCAAGGGGGAGAAGAGTCAAGTATTTTCAGTTTTCTAAAAGAAGGAAATCCATTCGAATATCTTTCGTATACATCACTGCCAATCTTGATAGAATTGTGAGTTTGGAGAGATTAGCCAAAATTCAATTTTAGTTGGGAGTTATAAGTACGAGAATTTCTTCAGCTTTTAAACATCCCCAGACAATTATTTGCAATTCCTTTGGGATTCAAAACTCCTCGACATCACAAAGTTTAAGTTATCCCGGCTTTGGCCACTATAACTCCAGTTTTTTTGCAGTACAGGTCAATTAAAGATTTTTTATTTTGCTGCAGGCCAAATCTCTATGATTTAGAACTTCACGCAGCAAATATTTAAAGTCTTTGCCAATAGTGGCCAAGCTGGGGCGTAAAAGAGGCGAGTGGGCCGGTGATTTGTCTACATGGTCCCTCAACCGTTAATTCAGTGGACTAATGAGCGAGCGATGACCGACGAGTCACATAGAGCAACATTTTCTTGTCAAAGAGGCAGGGAGTGTTCAAAATTCGCATAAATTCGAGTTGTCTCGCACTGGCAGTTTTTGATAAAGAAAGTAAACGAAACTGCTTCAATAAAGCAACTTTTCCAATCGATAAAAATTGCCAGAAAAAGGTAAATCTATCAAAACGAGGGCTGCGAAAGTACAATTCAACATCAAAACTTGCATATATCAAATAATAATTTCCGTCCACTGTTCCGCTTGGTAAACGAAACAGTTGCAGAATAGCTGACATGTATAAGTAACTAAAAGTTGTTGGTTAAAGGTGGAACGTTGAGTGGTTCATCCTATTATGATTCTCCAGTCAAGATGAATAATTTAAGTTTCTCGTAACAATATAGCATATCCTGATACAATTTAACCATTTTAGCAGATACATTTGGTTATCGCAATTGCACAGTGGATGTTTACTCAGTCTGTCTGAAAAAGTACGTGGAGAATACGACCTATTTGTGCACAAATAAATGTGTGCCTTTATGTGAGCAATGGCACTACGAGTATAATTTAGAATCAACTGAAGGTCTTGGTTCTAGTACAGTGATAATTAGTCCCAGAATATTTGATTATGTCATCATTGAACAAGTGTTCACATGGAACAGTTTCGAAGAGTTCATTGGAGCGTTGGGAGGCGCCCTTGGAATCTGGCTGGGACTCGACTTTGTGATCATCATTGAATTCATTGTTAAAGTGATAAATTGGTTAATCAAGAAGATTTTGCTGAGAAACGGTCATAATTTTGAAGAGGACAAGCTTCGGAAAAGCGCCAACATCGAGCACAGAGAAAGAAACGTCAAAAATGGAATATCATCGTCAAATGAAATTGGAAGTCGTATAACTGGAAACCAAAAAAAGGACAAAGGAAACGGAAGTGAGATTGCTGGGACAAGCATTCACCCTACAAATGAAAGTGAAAAGCAAAGAATATCAAGGAAGAAAAGAGAAAGTAGCAGATTGAAAAAGGAACCTGTGCAGCAGAGAATAAACCGTTCAAATATTAACAGAACTGACAGCATGATAGCAGATGATAAAAGGAAGAATATTGATGCTCATGATGGACGTCTATGGAATCACAAAGTGAATATAACCGACAATGTTGACGCCATTCAATATGAGTCTACTGCAAATGCCAACCATTTCAGTGCTCGAAGTTGGTTTCTTCAAAAATTGCTCCTCTTATTCTTAAATGGCGATGCTTCTATAAAAAAACCAGGCGTGTTTCTCCGACTTGTTGAAAAACTGTTTTGGTCAGTAATTTATACAGTTGGTTGCGTATTCACGACTTTGTGGTGCGTTAAATTAATCAAGTTGTACTTAGCAGACGAAGCGGCTTATTTTCCTTCGCTTATCACAAATGGAACAGTTTCATTTCCACCACCATCGCTTTGTATTGAATACAACAATTATGATTATATCCAAAAAAATAGCACCATTTCTAGTACATTAATGGATTATTTCAATCAATCAAATATCGATAGAGCATCGTTTCTGCAAATTTCTGATGGGAAACCTGGGCTTGAAACACTTGTTTTCGTTGGACTTTTACATTTCAGCATTCTTGCCAATTCTGAAATTAACTACAAAGATATCAGCTTCATTTCAGAATATGAGAATAAACTTTCTTCATTAGCTGGTAAGTTTAAGGCAATGTAAAGTAAATTTTACAACAGTATCATGCCTAAATTATGATAGAGTACACTGGCACGCTTCCATATTATGCAATCAAAGGCGGTACCGCGCACTTTTATGAAGCAACAGTGGCGACGGTTTCAAACTTCTTAGAAGATTAGCATTTATTTCAATGTGAGATGCGCAATCTGCTAATGAAACTAGCACCAACTTTAATAGTTGGGTATACGGTAGGAGGAAGGGAAGCGGAACTTTATAAATTAAAGTTGATGTGGTTATCTCTCCGATGAGCTAAAGGCGATCTAATTAGTATAACTGAACGAGGATCCGCCCTAAGATGCCAATGGCAGTTTAAAATATTTTTCGAACAACGGAACTATACGGTACACAATTATTTTTGCCCAGTAGAACAAAGAACTCTAACAGAACACGTCAGTATGTGTGCATCACGAAAAGATCTCGTTAATATTGCGAATCAAACTAAAAACCACTGCTTTAGTGCATTTATTTTTAACTGGTCGAAAACTTTGTCATTCTGAATACAATAAAATATAATGAAAGAATTTTAATGGTGAATTTTTGGCAATGACAAAAATAAGCGAAAATGTTAAAACTTACCGTATTTTCGGAAATAGTGGCACAGGGTAGAGGGGGATTGAAACAATAACGGCACACGCGGAAATAGTGGCACATGTGCCACTTTTTTTCGCATGCTGATCTGGAATAGAATGATTTCATAGACAATAATGATGATAGTGATTGCGATTCTGTGGTCTCTTTGCAGCTCTCTATTGACAATTTTAACATAATGCTGTTTCATTAATAAAAATACCTTTGAAATTTTGCTCTTTTCAAATAAAAAAGACCATTTTGCGTGTCTTAGTGAAGATGACATATGTTGTGCAGAAGGTTGAAATAATAGTGACACACGCGGAAATAGTGGCACAGTGCTACTATTTCCGAAAATACGGTATATCAGCATTATTTTCCGATCCTCTATGGCACTTTTTCAACATCAGAATGATAAATAATATCAGAATTACACTAATTTTGAATTTTTAGGCTAAAATTAAACAACTTTTGACATCAGAGTTTTATCATTTTAATTTCATCATGATTCTGTTTTTGCCGGAACAATTTTAGCGCAGTCCGTTGAAAGTATAATTAAAAACTGAAAAGAGAAGAATCATTTACACATAGTCCGTTAAAGTGAAATTAACTTTTATAGCAAAAGGGACGAATAAAAGCGTTCTTTTTTAATTCCAACATTTAAAACGTATTTTAACCGTTACGCGCCGATACCAATTGCAAGCCATAACCAATCTGATCTTTCTTACGAGTAAAAATGTTATTGTTTTGCAATAGCTTTGTACGCGCATGTTGCGCGATTGCCAATAACGGTACTTAGCCTACACCTTTTTCATAGCCTGAACTCAAGAACCAAAGAGGTTGTTACTAGCCTGATTGTAGTGCGAACAAGCTTTGCGATCAAGTTTCAGCTTAGGTTCTATGAAACTACTTCTGTTTATGCTTCAATTTTCAATAAGATTCATATTTCGGAAGAGTTTAGCGTAGGATTCTATCACCATTATCAACGAATATTATATCGCCATTTAACCGTGCTATGCAATTATATGAGAAAATGACGATCAGTCTCATATCATTAATTTGGATTTTGAACTTTACATCATTAGGCAAAAATTTTAAAAATATGACGGAATACCATACCTTAATTTACTCAGTGGCATGATATTATTTACCCTCATTGCAAAGGATATTTTAGATGAAGATACTCTATTAAGAGATGACTTAGACAAATCAATAAACGACATTCTTCTGCCCAAGCTTTTGGAATGGAGTATAACAGCGAACGAACTGCGACAAAAACTGGGAGCAGAACTAGCTCGCATGATTGAATTGAACATTACCTTCACGAACAGTAATGGAACGGTTGACATTGTCAATGAGACTTCTTTTTATACGGCAGCTATCACTGATGAAATATTTTGTTACGGTTTGACTTACGGAGTTAATTTTACTATTCCAGAGGATGTGCTGGAGTTTTCGATAAACAGAGCATCGTATCCGCAACTTTTTTTAGAAGAGGAGGGGAGTTACATATTTTTTTCAGATTTTCTACTAGAACCAAAAAGCGCACAGTTCAGTCTTCATGATTGGAATACACCCGTTTACGGTGTCGACTACTTTATATTAGAATATGGAGAAGAGTTAAAAGGATTAATTACTGTTGACGGCCTTTACACAAGTCGGCCCGCTACGAAAGGTGTGGAATATTGCTCACCGAATATGACCAAAACATATTGTCGTGCTCAATGCCGCATCAAACTAATAGAAAAATTATGTAACTGCTCGCCAACATATTGGACTACGATGATACAGCCGACTTCTGGTTTAGACGAATGCACATTTGATCGTTATATGGAATGCCTGAATTTTCATGGAAACGAAGATCGCGACTGCAAGGAGTCCTGTTTACCATCTTGTTCTGCTTTATATGGTCGAAGCGATTATACCACGCATGTTCGTTCCCGACAATACAGTAATATTGCCACTGCCAGAATCAGCGTGAAAAATGGCATTTACGCCTCGATAGAAGAACAACCAATATTCTCATTCAGCGACTTATTGATTAAGGTCTAGCTGGACACCTCATTGCGCCATAGAATCAAAGAGCATCAAAAATGTGTAACAGGAACAGGAAGACAAATTGCAAAAAATATTCCAAAACGAAAATACTATCTAAATTTTATCGATCAGAAGGGTCTTGTTCAAAAAATACTCTTTAAATGTTTTCAAATACCGTATTTCTTCCAATAGACGCCCCCCTCTAGCCTTGATTGAAAAAATAGACGCCCCCCCAAGTAATCGTTCCTTTTTAGGGTATTTAAATTAATAAACGCCTATGCAGTGTAGGTCAATACTGAATTCCCATTCAAATTAGACTACTGATATCGGTCAATCCTTTTATTTATGAATTATATTCCATGCTGAAGTAGCAATTGGGAAAAAATATGCTCTCTCTCCAATGAACGCCAAGTTCAAACATCGGTTGAAAATATAGACGCCCTCCCTCTAACAGACGCCCCCCTCAAACCTTGATGGCAAAAATAGACGCCCTGGGCGTCTATTGGATGAAGTACGGTATTGCCATTTCGTTGCCGATATGAATAATTCGAAGCAAATAATGTGCGAATCATTTTTTTGGCGAAACTTTGGTATTCTTTCCTTGGCGCAGTTAGGTGTCTCATCTGTTATTAAGTTAGGAGGAACGCTTGGAATTTTGTTGGGTTTCAGTATCTTCAGCTTTTACCAAGTTTTTGTAACGACAGCAACATGGTGCTTTGTTTTCATCTTAAACAAAACAAGAATAGCGCAGAGTCCTTTATTACTGAAAAGCTTGGACAAAATAAAAAAATCAGCAATTGCGCAATGGATTTCTGAACTGTATCGACAATTAGGTGTAATGAACATTTGCACCCTGAAGAAAAACATAAAGACTAATGAGATTGGGAGAAACATTTTGCTGAAAACTGGCTACATGATTGGCCTCTACGCAACGGTTAGAATGAGCAATGATCTCATTTATTCATTCAAAATTGGCGAACCCAAATATCTTGTCGATTTAATGATGAATACCACAATCAAATTACCATCATCGACAATATGCATGCCATTGGACGGCGTTGCATTTCTGTCTGAAACAGAAATCAGCCAGTTTGAGAAAAATAGCGGTTTGAATCTTTATTTAAATTCATTTTATGACAAGCAAGAACTTTTTAACAAAGAGTGGCCCACATGGTTCATTCATTGGGCATATGAATATTTAATCATTTATGATACAGTCGAAAGGCATGGCAGTCAGGAGGTTGTTTCTGCTTGCGTCTTTGACAACGACAATTGTGCATCAACCGAATCAAGAAATACAAAACCTAAATACAATTTAAGATCTCTGATGGAACTAGATGAACTGATTGACCACTTAAATATAACTGTTCCTGAATTAAAGCATAATCTGGGACAGAAAATTAGAGATATTTATAGAATTGATGTCGGCTTCATGAAGGAGGTCGACGGAGCATGGAATCAAACAGTTCTGAATATAACTGATACAACATTCACCGGTGAAACAAAGATCTGTTACAAGCTGCCCCTGGATACAGTGGCATTCAGCTCGAAATTGGATTATATTCTCATTTCTCTTGGTAGAGGATTGTTGCCAAATCCGCACTATTTCGACGTTGGAAAACTGATAACAATTGATTTCAGTGGGCGCGACTTTAGTAGTGAGAAATCTATCTTCGGTCCTATATTTGGATCGACACTTTCTTTTTGGTTTGGTAATTCTTACTTTGCAAAGCTGGACATTTCCACAATACACAAAGCTATGCCGGTAAGCTCTGATGTACGGCATTGCTCCGAGAGCAAATCGACGGACAAGTGCCAAGACGAATGTCAACAGAAGAAAATTGAGCGCGTCTGCAAATGCTCACCAGCCACACGGTCGAATTATTCCACTAATTTTAATTTAATTCGATGCCATTTAATCGACTATAAAAGATGCGCCAAATTTTTGGTTAGCAGTGACGCAGATCTCTGCGAATTGAACTGCGTTCCACATTGCACACGCATCATTTTTCAAAGTAAAGCAGAGAAGATCGACGAATGGATCGATTATAACATGTTTAATATCTCTCTCACAGTTAACTCATTTGAATATCTCAGCATTAAAGAAGTATACAAGTACACCGTGGCTAACTTTATTAACGAAGTTGGTGGCATTCTGGGTTTATGGATCGGACTTGAATTTCTTGCATTCGTAGACCTGTTTTACTGGCTCGTCTGCAAGGGTTGCCACATTTTCCGACAATTTCTTTAATGGCGCTCAATCGTGATCTACGTGTTACACCTCCAGTTGACTGTACTGCATGTGATGATTGCAAGGTGTAAGAGGTCACTGCGATTCTGCCTTGGCAGCCATCTGCTTCCCCTGGCAGTGACATGACTGTTGCGGGTCTGTATCCAGTCAACCGAGTTTTACGTTTGACACTATGGGTTATCACTTGGTGATTGCCCTCACAAATGCTCTATTAATGCGTGATTTTGGAGAAGATGTACAGTACACCATGGAGTTTTAAGTGCGGATAAAATTGCTTTACACAAGTTCTGTCCAGTCCACATACAGTAGAACACAGATAGACGCTGCTGCTCAGAACCATCCCAACGCTGCACTCATACAATCATATTAGCGCGAAGAGAAAATCGACTCACTACCACGTTGAAATTCGTGGTTGTTGACAAAAAATAAGACCAAAGTAATACCCGCAAGCAAGAATTGAGAAGAAAACTGACAAAGTGATAAATAGATAAATTGAACCGAAATGTTCAAAAGGCTTCTCCTTCGTCACTGCTGGCCATAGTGTATTCAGTTTCGGATGAATGGTGCTCGGATTCGGACTCCCACTCGCTCGAGTAGCCCTCCTCGCTGTCGTCGTCGCGATCGGCGGCCGAAGTCGGTCGACGGCGTTTCGCTCCCAGACTGAGATCGGCGTGGCACAATGGACAACTCTGCTTGACGAACAGCCATTTTCGCAGACACGCGCCGTGGAAAAAGTGGCTGCACGGAGTGACGCGAGCTTCTTCTACCATATCCTGAATCAAGAATGCTTTAATGAAATGCTTCCATTGTGTCGCTTGAGGTATATTTTTGCTTGAAATTTGCTCGTAGCGCGAAAAAACGCATTTTTAGCGTTCGAATGCGCTTTATGTCATGAAGGTATGGGCATCAGATTTATTTGAATTTTCAAAAGAAAATTTAACGCAAGATAACACACTATCTTATAGTCGCACTGCGTCAACTGAGCGCGTGACATGCTGCCAATGCGTGCCACTCTTTGAAGGCGCGCATAAAAATTAACAGAACGGACGAACGTATTGAGCATTCGTGCGTGAGCCGTCTTAAGTGGCCCAAAAAAGACAACAATAGACATGAATAATCGAAAGACAGGAGTACAGCTTACCATGAAGCAAATGGCGCAGACATCGCGCAACTTTCGCAGTTGCTCTTGACTGGCGCGGGCGAGTACTTGAATGTTCTCGGCCGCTTTGCGTCGCAGCTGAAACGCTCGCCATCCACTCTGCAGTCGTCGCCATACGTTGAAATAGCAGTGGATGAGCAAGACGAAGGCGCTGGCGTATGACCACTGTCCGAAGAATGATGCGTACAACCCGTAGATGATGACGACTAGAGCGAGGAGGAACTCGAGTGCTCTCGTGCCCGCCTTGCAGTAGAATATAAGATCGTCCAATCGCTCCCACGGCTCGGCGGCTCGCGTCTCGATCAAGAAGAGCGTGTAGACGATGACAGTCGACAGAGTTTGCAACGACGTGAGCAGACAGTTGGAGACAATGATGACACACCAGAGGTCGAGTGGGAGGAAACGAGCGATGGCGTAGGCCATGCCGAAGGGGCCGGCGAAGAGTATGGTGGCGAGGATGAGGGCGCGCACGTGGCGCAGACGAGAGGCGTGATGAGAGGCGCCGAGAGAGAGTAAATGTGGCTCGAGAAGCTCGAACAAGCTCTGCATCAAGGCGGACATGACGATGAAGAGCACGAGGCCGAGAAGGAAGGCGCGGGGGGCGAGCTTCATGCCGAGTACGCCAGTTTGGGCGCAGAGGAGTACGAGCGTCAACCCCTCCGTGTAACCGCCTTGCATCACCACCGCCGCCGCGTCGTGCGTCTGCGGTCCCTCCGTCGCCCCGATCAGACCCAGTCGAGCGCCTTGCAGGATGAACTTGGCCGCGTACGAGACTGTCACCGCCAGCCCGAATAGACTCAACGGTGTCGCTGTACTTTCCGCAATCGCCGCTAGTACTATCAGCGGGTACTCCAACGGCTCAATCACTTTTTGCCTCTTCGACACTTCTACGTATACCCTTAAGCACCACAGCGTCACCCAGGCGCTCGCCAGTAGCGATGGGATTCGCAGACGCCGCCATATTGCCATCGATCCTGCAAGCAAACATAATTAAACAATTCAATCAGTAGAATATATCGAAGGTCAGTTCTTTCTTATCGGGGCATGTCGTTCAGCACTTTGCCATTGTTTACTTAGCGTACTCTGTTCTTTGTACTCTTTAATGTACTTTGTTTTGTACAGGTGGACAAATTTCATTTTTCCATAGAGAA
>NIUQ01000062.1:73654-86275 GCA_002796945.1 Plectus sambesii
CCCCAATTAAGAAAGATTCGACTGTAAGGGAAATAACGAACCGCCAGCGACGCCTCGCACGACGAGAGTGGCTCGCAACTGTTTGTAGGCGCGTCGAATCCACAAAAGCAGCGCTGGTCCAGTATTGAGCAGATAGAAGCAGATGGCAAGCATGATACCACTGGTGGCAAAGTTGTGGGCGACCATGAGACGATCAACAGGGAAGCCGCACATTCGAGCGACGATCGGTGCGCAGAATATCGCCAGAGAAGCGCGCGCCAAATCGCTTTGAATCCGCAGCAGACAGCTGATCGTCAGTCCTATCATCACTTGCGCCAGGAAGTGGAAGCCGTGACGTTCCAGCTTCACAAAGTCGTCCAGCACTATCTCGCCTCCGCTCTCCTGCTCCAGCTGCACGTACCGTATCGACATGTAGTGCGCGAAGCCGAACAGCGCGAAGCTCAGCGCGTGCATGTACACCGACACTAGTCGCAGCACGGGTAGTAGTAAGAAGAGTGCGCTAAGGAATAACACTGCAATAGAGAAATGCCGTTAAGTCTGGTCCATGAACATTCATTCATGAACGATTCGGATACATGCACGCTTTTTATCGCTTCCCTCTCCCACACTTTCCACGCTGTGCGAAAGCTGGACAAATCCAGTAATCTCGACATATTGCGCTTATCCAAGTTTTCCTGGACAACCGTCCAGTAGCACTTCCCATGAAAAATTTCACACAGAAGCGCCGCTCACCGGAATAGCTGAGGATGTGTGCGGCGGATTCGTCAAAGTTGCGCGTGTGTACAAACTCGAGAATGCGCGACACTTCCAGAAATGACGACACTTGTTCATTCTTCATTAGCTCTTTCGTCCACTCCACTCCCAATACGTCGTCTCCCTGCATTCGAGCGCGCCACCACAACTCCAGCAGGATCAAGCCTGGCAGACGGAGGGCTGTCTCGAACGCCCGCTGGACAAACGACACCAACACCTTGGCCGCCGGACTCAGCATAATTTGTCGCCGACCATTCTCCAGCGTCTCCATGTTGAAGTTCGACTATAGTCTCTTTACGCAGTCATGAAAATGCCGAGGCTTTGACATTTAAAGTTGTCAAACGTCCATACTTTGTACTATGATACTATANATGTTGAAGTTCGACTATAGTCTCTTTACGCAGTCATGAAAATGCCGAGGCTTTGACATTTAAAGTTGTCAAACGTCCATACTTTGTACTATGATATTATATACTTTGTGTACAACATCAGTCACACCGTTACCGCCTCTGTGTCGCGGACAAACAGCACTTCTCAGCGTTGTGTGACGAACGTATTCCTACGTCTCGCAACGATTGGTTGCCTTTATCGTACTTACCATCTCTTTTCTGCTTCGATCGAGTTCGTTCTCGTTTTCTTCAATTTAGAAAAGGTGCTATCGGGATTTTTTTCAAGGAATTATCACCAATAGCTTCAAATCGCGTTAGCGACCTATAAAGAGAGTAGAAAATGGTGGCAGTCGGCAGAGTTTCGTACGTCCTTTGCTTGTACCGTTTGATGATGAGCTTTTTTCGGCAATCCCACTTTTTGCAGACAGCCGAAAACTCGGCGAGGAAAGAAATTTCTGGAAGAACGAGCGCCGAAAGTCACCGAAAATGACAAGAAGGTGCTGTTGATTCGAGGAGGAAAGACGAGTCCAGTAATCCTGCAGTGTCTGAAGGATTTCTACCTGCTGAAAAAACCGCTCGTCTGCCAAATGCATCGGTAATAAACTAATGGCTTAGTCGGCTTTGATCGCCTGACTGTTGACTGTATATTTTCAGAAAGAATCCATTCCATCTGTTCGATGACGACACGAATTTGGAGAAGTTTACGGAAAAGTTCGACGCGTCGCTCTTCTTTTTCGGTTCGAACTCGAAGAAACGGCCGGATAACCTCGTCTTCGGTCGAATGTTCGACTTTCACATTCTCGACATGATCGAATTCCAAGTGGAGAACTTCCGATCATCCAAGGACTTTGACGTACGTTCTTGTCACTGATCGGGAAATTAAAGGATGACCCGCTGAGATGTTTAACTCGCTGGAGGTTCGCGGCACATCCAATCCAACCCATATTCGGTACCCTTATGGCTCTGACATAAACTCAGATGCTGTTAAACTTTCAAGTTGATTTAATGAACCATTTCGTTGGTATGTCGGAAAATGATATACATTTCTTTGTAGAGTCATCAACGATGATTAAAGCGTTAGAAGTCGTGGATTTACATTTGTCGCGAATTAATCCGAAAGATTTAGGTGCCGAAAGCGACACTGGGCACGAAGCCGTGCCTGATCTTTCAAGGAGAAAAGTTCCAGACCGACCCGACATTCAAGCGAGCAGCCAATCTTCTGACCGACTGCTTTAAGGGAGAGACGGCCGAGAACGTTCGTCTTCAGGGACTCGAATTAGTCATCGCCTTCACCGCTGTCAATGATCGAATTCTCTTCCGCGTCTACCGGTACGCTATCTTTTCATCCATCTATCGACGCTCTATGGTATACTTACAATTGAATACATTCTGCGGTTTTAGTTCCAAAACGCATGCAAAAGATAGGTAATACGTTCTGATGTTTTTGCAGGTCTTTTGTTTCAACTTTATTCACAGGGCAATCAAACAGCAAGTGCTAGAGCGCATGCAACCGCTATTACACAACCCTAAGCCTAGCGAACGGGTGTTATATCTCCATCCATCTCGGCGATGTTGTGTCTAGTTCTTATATGCTAACGTACGAACGGCAGGTGTTACAAATGCTAACAAACGAACGCCACAATAGGATTATCGACTGTTTCATAGTTTTATTAAATAGTCGATAATCGTATTTTTTATTTTAAATCACATTATGAAATTATTCTAAGCTGAATCGCGGAATCATAGCTATAAATAGGCAATCATTCTTTCGACCGTATCTCTCTGACCAGTCGCTCAATATGCAGTTATGACATAAATATGCTCGATTGTCTGTGTTGAAATAGCCCATGCGCGGTAATGAACTTATTTTTGTAGAACATATCTAAAGAAATCGGGTACGCGAATTCCTCGCATCGAGATGGAGGAGGTCGGACCATCCATGGATTTGATTTTCCGCCGGAATAAACTGGCCAGCGACGATCTGATGAAGACGGCACTCAAGCAGCCCGCCCAGCTTAAGGTTGGCTCCTATTTTGACACAAGCAGCCATCGTTTTAATTTCTTAATCTGTAACAAGAGGATGACGTTTTGGTCCTTAGCGATAAAAGTTAATTATGAGAACACTGCAGCAAACATGCTCAGTTTATTTTTCGATATTAAATGCGCTACAGTGTTCTCTGCGACTCTCTGTTACTGACTAAGAAGTTTTGACTGTAACACAAGTCCAATATATGTAGCATATATCGTATATCACCGTACAAAAGTTAGTTCCTTGCGCAAGTCAGGCGTCGGCGTGTGTAGAAGGTTTCGTGGGGTTATTGATTACTTGTACCGATGTTAGGCGCTTTTCTTTTGCTCCCCCCACCCTCTATCATCACGGTCAATCCTTTTAGGCCAAGAAGACCAAGAACGTCACCCAAGATGTCTTCGGCACCAAGTTGGCCCGCGTCCATCTCGGTCGCCAGAATATTCACACTCTTCAAACGCGCAAGATGAAGGGACTTCGCCGGTCGAAAGAGCAGAATGGACAAGAAGAGCAGATGGACGATGCCAGTTGATACTCTCTGAATATCGATTGTTAATGTTTGTTCTTGTTGTTCTCGTCGTTGAAAAGTTGTCGCTGTCGGCGGTCACCACCGATTGCGTTGGATGCTACTATAGAATGCGCTGCGTAAATCAGTGCCTTTATGCTGCGATTGTTGAGCACAATGCGACTGCGATTTCGCCGAGCAATCTGCGCTACATGGAAATTAATGTAGGGTCGACACGAAAGAGCTGCCTATCTGATGGCAACAGCTTTCAGACGCTTTCCCTTTTCTCTCATCCCTTTCCTCACCCCCTACATGAAGGCAGCTCTCTTGTGTTTCGCCACAACTGCTGTTTTTCTTTATTCATGCGCATGCCCTTTTGCAGACCAACATTTAGCGATGCTCGGTCGTTTCTGTCGGTCTATTCGACGAACAGCCGACCCAATCACCGTAGCCATTCGTTACGGTTCGAATGTAAACCCGGTAATCGCATCGCTTGCCGAACTGAATTCCAAGAGTTCAGTCGCGAAATGGATGGTTAGTGCAGTTGAGTTGTGATTGGTTTATCTCTCCGACGATGCAGAGAAGCGGCAAGCAGTTGGTGCAAAAGTACACGGCGTCTCCATGGGAGGAACGTGTGACATTGCTGGAGCAGCTGGCGATGTCTCTCGGTGTCGACCACAACAAGCTCTCATCGGCCGTCGATCGCTATGTGGCCAACAAGGTGCCTATAGAGTGGAATTCACTTATACCGGTTTCGGTTATAACGATATTTCGTTTATACCGGTCAAGATTTTCAGTCCCAAAGCGCACTTTCCCATACAAACAAGTTCGGTTTTACCGATATTTCGCTTCTACCAGTCAAAACTTGCTGGTCCCCCGGTAACTGGTGTAAACGAATTCCAATGTACTATGATCGCTTTGTGGGTGTCGCGGAATTTTATGGATTGCCTTGTAGGATGCCTCGGCGGAACGTCTGGCTCGTCGCGTGAGCGTCGCCTCCACACCCCAATATGTGCGACTCTTCCAGACGATTGGAAACATTGAAGGCGGCGTCAAGTTTATTTGCGACCTTCGAGCCGACATTCTTGTACGGCGACTGAGAGTGTTTTGTCGAAACTATTCTCGTGCTTTTTGAAGGCAATGATCAGTAAATCCAGAAGCTCGCAACTGGAAGCTGTCAAGCCGTTCGAAGAGACGTTGCAGGAAATGCTTTCCTTGTGGTTCAGCGTTGGGCTCTTGCATTTGGATCGTCTTACATGGCAGTCGCCTAGCGATCTTCTTCTCAAAGTCAGTGTTTGATGGCATACGTTTACATTGCAGAGAATGACATTCTCTGTTTTAGGTGGCCGAGTTTGAAGCGGTTCACCCAGTGCGCCATTGGGGAGATATCAAAAGGCGAGTGGGACACAATCGACGCTGTTTCATATTCACCCATCCAGCGATGCCGCGAGAGCCCCTCGTCGTGCTGCACGTGGCGCTCATGGACCACATAGGTGACAACATACAAGAAATAATCCGTCAGATTGAGACCGACGACCATTTGCACGAAGCCGACGCGAACACCGCCATCTTTTATTCCATTTCGTCGACGCAGAAAGGTTGGGCAGTCTTGATCGAGTTGTCTTGATTGAGCGTGGCGCCGACTTTGGTCGTTGCAGGTCTGAAAGGCATTGATCTGGGCAACTTGCTGATCAAGAGGGTCGTCGCCGAGTTGCAGCGCGATCTGCCGCATATTGTCAACTTTTCAACGCTCTCCCCGATACCGGGATTCCGTCAGTGGCTGCTCGGACAGGTCAAGCAGGAGAGATCTGCGCAAAGTGCGACGATTTAGGCTTAGGCTTATACTAGTTTAACCCCCCTCTTTTCAGACGGCGCGGATGTGTTCGACTCCGATCTGCTTTCTTCTCTTCGCTCGTCTCTCAACGTGTCCAGTGACGAAGAAGCCGTGACGCTGTTTAAATCGGCGGTCGAATCAAATGATGTGCAGCAGTTTGAAGCGCTCAAATCCGCCCTTATGCCTTTGTGTGCCAAGTATCTCTACGTCGTCAAACGCCGTGGATACGCCGTAGACCCTGTTGGTACGGCGCCCTCCTCATAACCTTATAGCACTTTCATCAGCTTCGTTAGTCTTTCAGCCAATTTTCACTTGAGAAATGGTGCCGAACTGTACCGGTTGAATTGGATGGCGGATAATAGTGCGCGCGGGATAAAGAACAGTTTTGGTATGATGGTCAACTATCGCTACGTCTTGCCCGAAGTCGAAATGAACAGCAATCGCTATTTGAGCGACCAGACAGTCGCCGTTCACGACAATGTACGCAGTCTGCTCAAAGGGAACAAAGTTTCTAGCGCCGGCCAATAAAAATTGTATACTGTATAATGATTGAAACTATTATTGTCACTATTATCATTATTATCATTTTATTCATGATGCATATTATTATAGTCACAAACTTAAAAGAGATTCTGCACACGTCAATGTATGAATATATGGACACGTTCATTGAGGTTTCTTGTTCGCCAAATAATGGTAGCTGGGCAGAGCTTTTCGCAAATATTCCAGTTGGCTGTTTTGCACCTGGTTGTGAAAAGCGAAGTTATATAGTGATCATGAAATATGCATAAAGTATTACCATGGGTTTCTCGCACGCTATTCGTCTCGCGCTCTTTTCGCCGAAAATCACTGTGCGTTCGGGTAGGAGACCGGGCGTGGATAGCGAGCAGCCGACCCCGATCACGCATCCCGAGCTCACCTCGACGTGCTCTCCCACTCGACCTCGCACTTCTACCACATTATTGTCGCCTACTGACATTGCATATGTTTCTAAAGCGTCGAGTTTGTACAACGATTCAACGAGTCACATGCAGATACAGACGTACGGCTTGCAATTTCGAACACATTAGAGTTGCCAATTACCATTGTGCGCGCTGGGGAAGACCTAAAACGCAACTCTTCAATGCAAAGATAATATGATAAGAGTGCGAACTTGTTGGAAATGAGGGCGTTTTCTTCTATCAAATTGTTTTCGCCGATAATGATGGGGCCTGCCTCGGCGAGGATTTGCGCTTTGGGATGAATCACAGTGCCAGCGCCAATTGTAATCTCTCCTAGGAGCAAAGCCTCTTGACATACGACCGCTCCAGTTGCTATCGTCAGTCTGAAACATTCAACTTTGCTAGTTTCTTTTTGCGCAATGTTTTGAGAATGCTTCACGATGCACATTCGATCAACACAAACAAAACATAAGATAAGTTCTAGAAGCGCTGACTCACTTATTTTCCAATTGAGGCGATGATGAAGACATTTTAATTGACTTAAATTGATTCTATCCTTTGTTTCTTCTCCTCCTCTCGTTCAAGCAATAGCTTGCATTCACTGGATGACAGTTTGGTCGTTTGTATGCAACCCTGAATCAAGCTTGGGTACAGTTGTCGGTTCGTCCAAAAATGAAAACATACGGCCATTCCGAGAGCCATCTGGGCGGCGGATTCGCTCTTTTCTAACTAGTGTAGTAGTATTTTATTTTCATTGCTATTTGCAAGTCAAGCCTGTGAAAAAGTTGAGGATATTGAATGAGAAGTAAAGAATCTGTTAAAGAGCAGCGAAATGGGAAAGACTCAGACTGCACGGAAGAAGGAGACACCACCGAGCGCTCCATCTGTTGAATGCATTTGCCCGGAAGGATGCGTCGTCAGAGGTGTCTTTTTTGCTTGACCAGCGTCTCGAAGCTGCGTCATATAAGTTGTAATCATTAATATAATAATTTAGAAGCGATTGATTCGACGAAACCGCCGTCAGATGCCGTGTACATGTCGTGTACGAACAACTGCGCTACGAACCGCTACATCCACGCCGAGTGCATGGAGAAGTGGGAAGCAAAATTGTGCAAGATTATGAGCACAGCGAGCGGGCGGTCTGCGCGTTGGACGGACACGCAGGTTCGAGCCAACTTGTGGAACAAGAAAGGCTACGAGTGCACGATGCACGTGTGTCGCTGTCCGTGTACAGGGTTCCTTCGTCGCGAAGAGCTCATCGACGTCGCTGCCCTCGTTCCGCAAGTAATTTTGCATCATTTTTCATCGCTTTCGAGCATCACTAAATGTTCGTTTTCTTTTTCCGGCGCCGAAACCGAAACCGAAGGCTAAACTGCCAAAGTTGGAGACAAACCCCTCCCCTAGTGCCACCAAGAACAAGTCGCTCGTCCAGTCGCGCTTCGTCGAAGCTTCCGCGCATCCAAAATGTCGCTTTCATTTAGTTCTGTTGCGCTCGATTGCTTACAATGGACTTTTAGCCGCTCTAAGAACGCAACGGTCGCATTCTCCGGACGAGGGCGAGTGGGAAAAGCCTGCGCCAAGATTATTCGATTTATTCGATGGAGCAAGGAATTTATTCTCCAATGAAGGCGAGGACGAAGAGCAAGCTCAGCAGTATTATAGCCGACCATCACCGCCGCTGCCAGACTCGGCACTGCAGTTCCCCTCGCTGCCGGTGGCAACGGCGTGTGCCAGTGGAAGAGCGGCAGGCGGTGCATCAGCGACGGCTAGCGCATGGGCAGTTCCGGCTGACGCGCTGCTCTCAACTGCTGATGAGTTGATAAGGTACAGTGGAATTCGTTTATAGCTGATTCGGTTATAACGGTTTTTCGTTTATACCGGTCAAGATTTTCAGTCCCAAAGCGTACTTTCTCATAATACACCTTTGGTTATACTGATATTTCGCTTATTCCAGTCAAAACTTGTCGGGCCCCCGGTGACCAGTATAAACGAATTCCACTGTAATCAGTAATCAGTGGCGATCATAATTCGAATCAACGAATTGCAGTGCGTTGCACGCGCTGATCGCGAAGAAGGGCGGACCCGTGGCGGCGATGGACGTGACTCTGCTTAATCTCGTCCAGAACCGCCTATCTGTTCCTATGCAGTCGGAGCTGGCTGATTGCGGCGGTCTGCTTCCGTGGATTCATCACCAGCGCAACGAGGATCTATGCGCGATCGGCGACAAGATCATGGTGAGTTATTGGACCGGCTTCATATCGCGGACTTTAGCTGAAGTCGTACTTAAGGCCTATCCTTTATAATTGCGTTAAGGCCGATTTTAGTTAAAGTACGCGATATGAAACCGGCCCATTGATTAGTGTATGAGCAGTGAAAGTCGCTGACTATTTACAGACGCGACGAATTGCGCGCGATTCGGGGTACCTCGCATGCCCGTCCGGTCCGAGTCAGGCGTCGACTCGCAGTCGCAGCACATCGGCGACTTCGTCGTTCAACGCAATAACAGCACAGCCGCCGTTGGCGCCTGTTGGCAGCCGGCCAGGGGTGTCTCATGGCAGCCGTTCAGGGCCTGTTGCAAAGAGTGTCGTCACCGAGCACGTCGATGACTACGTTCATGACATATCGGCGCATCTGACGATCAACTACGACTTCGCCTACGATACAATCTACGCGTTGGAGGGCCTCAAGCTGTATCAAATTGCCTGCAAAACGATGCTTAAGTAACGCATATTCGTGCATTTATTACGTCGTGTCTCCATATATATACACATTCCTCAGTATACCTTGCCAACTTCCTTGTTTACCCTGGCTGCTTCGAGTTATTGTTGTATGACTTGAAGAATCTCTTTTTTGCATACGCCTGTTACGTTTTTTTATATTGCCTTGTCGATTCGCCTTTGAAAGAGATTGGTGGTGCGCATGCTGTGCTATATTCTCGAGTTCAAGCTCGAGATTTTGTCGCCCAAAGTTAATCATTCCTGCATTATAAGGTGCATTTGACTTTTTTGAGATTCGCCAAAGGCAAATTCTATGAAATCGTCTTTGTATAGTGTGGTGTTTTTTGAATTTCGCTTTATGGCGCTTGGTGGCTGGGTTGCCTTCGATGTCTTCCGCAGTTTATCGAACATTCACTTGGTCAACATAGTATTCTTGTTGTATAACTGCTGTGATAATATGAGAAGCTTGAGAGAGAGTAAATCTGTTGGTACGCGACGCGTTCTGTATTGTGCTGCAGAAGGTTGAGCTAAACCTTATGTGGACAAAGGCATTACTGATATGGCCGTTTTTATTGATGCTATTGAGAAGTATAAGGCTGGAATTGGCAGGTTGATTATGGGAGTAACAGAAGGCTCCACGGCTGGCAAGCCGTCGACCGAAAAACCTCAAGAAGTCAAGCCTGATGACGAGATAAAGTATGATATTCCTGAATGGGCCGGCAGACCGCCGTCAGGTTTCCATTTGGACGTCACCAAAAATGACAAACTCGTGCAGGTAGTTTGACGTTTTTATACATAGACGAAGTGCGAATGTCTTTAGAAACTGATGATCGACGAAAAGCGAGCGTATTTCTTCGGTCGCAACCCGAAACAGTGCGACTTCATCGTCGACCATGCGTCGTGTTCCCGAGTTCACGCCGTCTTACTCTATCACAAGCACCTCAATCGTTTCTTTCTCGTCGATCTCTCAAGCAGTTTGTCTTCATCCTTAACTCCTCCGTCATTCTTCATCCACCATCACCTGTTTCAGGCCACGGCACTTTCATCGGCACGACGCGTCTCGAGCCCGAACGCCCTCAGTGTCTCGAACAGTCTAGCACGTTTCATTTCGGCGCGTCAACGCGTCGCTATATTCTGCGGACGAAATTAGGCGCCAGACAGATGGACGGCGGCCGGCCCTCCGAATCGCACGGCGGCTCTTCCTACAATCTTCCCGAACACGAGGAAGAACTGGAGGTTTGTTGCGGAAAGTCGGATTTGGCGACTCCTCTGTTCATCGTTGCCTTCAGAACTTGACCGAGTATAACACGGCGCTGAATCGGCGCTGCGCCTCCATGCCGAACGACGACGTGCTGCCGAAGAGGAAGAATCGAGTGGATAATCGCGTGACTTTTGACGATGATGAGACTGTCATCAACCCGGGTAGGTTCTTCTCGTTTTGCGCTCGTTGAAAATGATCTCTGTTGTTTGTTTCAGAGGACGTCGATCCGTCAGTCGGTCGCTTCCGCAACATGCTCACAACGGCGATCATCCCGGCAAAGGTTTGTTAATTGATTAAAAGCGTTCACTCCATTGCAAATGCTTTCAACCGTCGACATTGACTTGCAGCGCAGTCGATTGTCATCGAACGAGCTGTTGTTCGAATCGCACGCTGCACCGGCAGCGGGACGTCATATAACGGCGAGTCGCCAGCGAACTTCGGCCGCGCCACATGGACATACTCTGAGCAGCTTCGGCCCGATGAGCACTTCGTTGGGGCTGGCGATGCCCAACCCTGCACCCGACATCGAACTCTACCCCAGCACCATGCCCGCCCCCTCCGTCGGTCGTCCCGTCCGCCCCACCGACGTCCAACGACCTCCGCCCGACGATATCGACGAGCCGCGCAAGAAGAAGTACGCCAAGGAGGCCTGGCCCGGCAGGAAGCCCGCCCCCGGCGCTCACTCCCTCGTCTAACTTTATCACCTCCTCATTTCTCATTGTCACTTTTCGATTGTATTGTTTTAGACTCTTGCTCGTTGAATTGTCCGTTTTCGTGCACTTTGTTACTCGTTACTAAAGTGAACAGATTGCTGCTTTCGTTGACTGATGAGGGGCTTGTCGTTGTCGGAACGACAATCGCTGGATGCAGCGATTAACTTTAATCATTTCGTTAGTTGCGAAGTGGAAAAATTGCATTAGAGACGCATCAGAGTTGTTAACGATGTCGGACGACTCGGGCGATGAGAGCGATGAATTGGGCTCGAACCCGCTCGGTGGTATGCTGTACGATGAAGATGAAGGCGGAGATGTGTCGAACAGTTTCGAGGAGCCCGACGGTTCCCGTGTGGAACAGATTGAGGTGGATGAAGAGAAGAACGCAGAGGACGTCCGGCGCGACGCCCTCAAATTATTCACCAGTATGTTGTGTCAATGGGCCGGTTTCACATCGCGTACTTTGCAGATATTCTCTAGCATTAAGTTCAATAATTCTTTAGCTGAAGTACGCGATATGACACGGACTCAATATGTCTGTCCGATATTCTGTCCATTCGAATTTCAATCAGTATCCGACTCGGCCCGCTTTTCGTCCAGAACATTACGCGCTTTGTACACGAATATTGACCATTACATCATACTATTAGTTAAAGGTGCAATTTTTGAAGAAAAGCATTGTTAAAATATAGCGTTCAAAACATTTTACAATACATCTTCAAACTTTGATTAATTGATCTAATTTAGGTACTGATTTCGTGATGGAACCGGAGGTTCTCCCGACGCTCAGTCGTTACTTCAAGGTTGGCGGCGATCCAGAAACAGTAGTCCAATCACTTGCCGAACACTACCAATCTTTGGCTCAGGTTAGCTCGCTCTTTTGCATACGTCCATCCGATGACCGCCGCTTTTCCTTCAGATCTGCAACATTATGGGTGAGTGGCTGCTGCAGCTCGAAGATCGACCCGACGCCGTTCAAGACATCTTCGAGCAGTCGTTGTCGTCGCTGATTTCGAGGCACTTTGAGCCAAAGCAGGCGGATCGTATATTCGACCAGCAGGTAGGAGAAAAGGCGATGAAGGCGATTAAAATAGCGCGGCATTGCAGAACTCGGAAGGTGCGGGTATCGACTGGCTGCCTGAGTTGATCGCGCACGCTCCGTGGCGCTCGCTCGTTTATTCGCTCGCCGAGGAGTACCCCGACTGTCTCATGCTGAACTTTGCCGTGAAACTGATCTCTGACGCGGGCTTCCAGCACGAGATCAGCAACGTGACGACCGCCGCCCAGCAGCTGGAGATCTTCTCCCGCGTGTTGAGTACGGCGGTCGATGGCGTCCTCGCGCAACATCGCAAAGGACCCGCCACCGACTCCTACGACCGAGCTCTGACCGAACTGGTTCGCGTCGCCGGCCACAGCGAGCACACGTACATGTATTCTCAAGCCCTTCTCCACCTCCTCGCCCATCAGGAACAGCACGAATCC
>NIUQ01000063.1:0-91879 GCA_002796945.1 Plectus sambesii
CCCCGTTCCCGCGGGGATTTCCCGTGGATTCCCCCCCCCCCCGTGGCACATCCCTTCCCGTCCCCATGATTTGAAATCCCGTGCAAATCGTTCCCCGTCCCCGTAGTATTTTTCCCCTCCCGCAAACCCTAGTATATAAACTGATTATGCAGTACAGTTATGACTAGCATTGGGTGAAAAATGGTGGGATGGTATTATCGGTTTCATCTGTTTCTGCACTTGTACTTCGCAACTGGGGAGCAGTGGCCCTGCCCCTGGTTGGTGCAGCACCATGCAAGCTTTGCAATATGCAACAAAAACTGTCAGGAGATAACATTTTTATAATTAAGATAGTATTTTTCTAAGCATCGAGTTTTTTGTTCAGAGCCTTGGTACAGTTGGCAAAAAGTTTTCGGATTTTGCTGAAATTTTTCATGCTAAGATGGTCTAGGCTAAAACTTACGAAAATAGTGTCGGATTTTTTTACGAAAGTTTTCGCTTTGAGATACGGCGGGAAATTTAAAATTGTTTGCTGACAACGCAGAATTTTTTGAAATCAATATTTTTATGTACCAATCGATTGGAAATGATGAGACGAATCTGAATACGTTTTCAAATTATAAATCGGTGCAGAACCTGAAAAGTTATGCAATGTAGAAAATTCGAATTTCAGAACTTTTTGGTTTTTTGATTTTTTCGGCCAGAACGTGTTCACATGCCATTAGTTAAACTTACCCCCATGATTGAAGCCCGAACTCTGGACTATCGAATGCCATCATTAAAAGTTAGCAAACAATATGTTGGCAAGGGTCGCAAATTGAGCCCGAAGGGGATTGTGGCGTTCGTTTGTTAGCATATGTAACATCTGCCGTTCGTATGTTAGCATATAAGAACTAGACACAACATCGCCGAGACGGATAGAGATATAACACCCGCTCGCTAGGCTTAGGGTTGAGTAATAGCGGTTGCATGCGCTTTAGCACTTACTGTTTGACTGCCCTGTGAATAAAGTTGAAACAAAAGTCCTGCGAAAACATCAGAACGTATTAGGGATTAAGGGGATTAATGACAAAATATGCTGATAACATGTGCTTCACAAATAGAGCAGCAATACTCGAGCAGATTGAAACGATTTTGACCGAAAATGACAAAGCCCTAAAACATGGGTCACTTCGGGCTCCATTTTCGACCCTTGCCCACATATTGTTTGCCACTTTTAATGATGCCATTCGATAGCCCAGAGTTTGGGCTTCAATCCTAGAGTAACTTTAACTTGGGGTCAGTGAACAAGTTTTGGCCGAAAAAATCAAAAAACTAAAAAGTTCTGAAATTCGAATTTTCTACATTGCATAACTTTTCAGATTCTGCACCGATTTATAATTTGAAAACGTATTCAGATTTTTCTGATCATTTCCAATCGATTGGTATATAAAAATACTGTTTTCGACAAATTCTGCGTTGTCAGCAAACAGATTTAAATTTCCCGCCGTATCTCTAAGCAAAAACTTTCGTAAAAAAATCCGACACTATTTTCGTAAGTTTTAGCCTAGACCATCTTAGCATGAAAAATTTCAGCGAAATCCGAAAACTTTTTGCCAACTGTGCCAAGGCTCTGAACAAAAAACTCGATGCTTAGAAAAATCGGATCTTAACGGTTTAGACTAGCATACCGTATTTACGGAAATAGTGGTACTGTACCGCTATTTCCGCATGTACCACTATTAATTCAATCCCTCGCTACCCTGTACCATTATTTCCGCATGTACCACTATTTCTGCGTGTACCACTATTTCCGTAAATACGGTATGGTAGCAGCTTATAGCAGAGAAGTAATAGGTGCCCTTACAAAATGAATCTAAGAATGGGGGGGGGGGGGGGGATTCTCCATTATTAATTTTTCCCTGTGGGTAGATGAGTAATATTATCTCCAGATAACGTCTTTAAAATGTACAGGGTTTCCCAAATAAGTCTTCTTTCTGAACTTGATTTACTTGACATAGACTGAATGGATTTATGTTAATTTTAATTATTTACAAACCCTGATCTCTGACAATTTTTTGGTATAAAAATTAATGACTCTTAATTTTAGGAATACCCCTTAATTTTCCATGTTAGCACCAGTGATTTAGGTTATTAATATTCTTTGCTTTATTCGGTTCTGTTATATTGTGGTGTAGTGTTAGAATTTATGATTCACACCCTCAAAGAGCCATTTTCACAGCGGTTCAGCCATTATGTAGAAGCGAACTTTCTCCCTCGTCAGCACGCTAGTAATAAATAAACGCAAGTATAAAGTAAAAATGGCTTTCGCTTCGTAATTAAGTATTGCTTGGGATGACGGTAGCTGAATTCGAATTCGAATTGAATCGAAAAAAACGAAAATAAAAATATTTGGTCCCGTACTGAAACTGCCTCGCAAGCGTACTTGAAAGCTAGAAAGTTTGAGATTATCATCAGGGTAACATAAAAACGAGCTTACAAAGCTCTTTGGGATGCAGGTGACGGATTTACAATGAAATTACGAGAAATAATAAAAACTAAAAGATACTGTTGACTGAGTACTTGTCATTTTTCCACACTTTAGTACAAACGTAAATAACCGTAATTTCGATTCCCCCTACAGTACTGCTGGTGTCAAGCATTCCGTTCTGGTGATGTCATTTTTGCCGTTTGCCATTAATTAATTAATTAATTTTTCAATTGAAACAGACATAGTTATTAACTGAAAGAAAGAATTTTGATAGAATTGAATGAAAAATTGTTTCAAGATGAGGAGCAGTCGTGATTGCATTGCTGCATCTTTAAGGCTGAGAGCAGTGTTGCAAACAGTACTATTTAATTCATTTTAGTACTAGTACTAAATTGTTATTTAGTACTATTTAGTACTATTTAGTACTAAATTGCTATTTAGTACTAGTTAAGCGGGAATTACAATACAGCGTCCGCGGCGTCGCGGGCGTATTTTTGCATACCAGGTTTTCTCGAAATTACGCCCCCCCCCAAATTTACGCCCCGGGGGGCGTAAATTTGAAAGTCTTCTCGATATTTCGCCCCGGGGCGTAATTTCGGAGTTAANGGCGTCGCGGGCGTATTTTTGCATATGTTTTGCATGTAAAAAATACGCCCGCAACGCCGCGGACGCTGTATTGCAATTCCCGCTTAACTAGTACTAAATTGCTATTTAGTACTAGTTATTAACTAGTTAATTTTAAAATTCAATTTAGTACTTAGTACTAACTATATTCATTTTTTTTCAACTATTGCAACACTGGCTGAGAGCCGTAAATCTTACCACTGCACCACAACGGAACAGAACAAAATAAAGCAAAGAAAACTGATAGCCTAGACCACTGGCGCTAACAATGAAAATTAGAGGGTGTCCCCTAGATTTATGGTAATTAATTTTTATGTTGAAGCAATTCTCAAGGATCACGGATTGTAAAAAACCAACATTTACATAAATCCATGCAGTCAATAAAAAATTATACAAGTTCAAAGAGATGGCAGTTATTTAGGACACCCTGGGATTAATTTAATAAAACTCGTAAGAATTGCAAATTGAGATTTGAGATTACAATTCCTCAACTGTCTGTTTCATAAAAATGTAAGGATAGTTGCGAAATCAGTTCTCAACTTTCAACTGTTGAAATTTCAATCAGGCACATAATTTTTCAGGTTACAATGCGCACGATCAATTTTCCCTGATTACTGTATATTGTTTTGACTACCAGTAACATGTTGTTACGGTGCCTCAGGCGCAACATTCTCAACAGTCGTAGTACGGATAACCCTCAATTATCAGCTACCTGGTTTTTCCGAGTATAAGCCCACCCACTTAAAGGCCCATGGGTTTTTATTGGGAACCCAAAAAAGACAATCATGTATAGGTGAAATGAAATTATTTTTACTGCAATTTACCTGCAAATACCATATTTTCAAACAGGATTTACAAAAATCAAATAGTTCTGCAGTCGTTTGCGTGTAAGAGAAGTCAAAGAGAAGATTAACACTGAAGAAACTTTCCTCTTCGTTTTTTGGTATACAACTGCAAACGGTGTTAAATAACTGAATTTTTTAATATAAGCCCATGGGTTTATGCTCGGAAGAACCCGATAATAGAGAAATGATGCTGCTGAGAGTGCTTTACTTAAATCTGCCATTATTTCATCATAATATTTAATGATTAATCTTTAAAATTAAATTAGGTTGAGTATAATGGTGCGCGCCACGTGGCCAAAAAAAGTTTTGGCACCAACGACACCTAGGTGTCAGATGCGCTAAAATGGTATCTATGTTTTCTTGTCGTAACAAGTGCACTACAGTAACTTGCGGAATTGAGTTTTCGTATCTCACCGCCTTTGAGTGTTGAGTCTTTTTTCTTTATTCTTTTTTAGGACTAGAATGCTGTTAATTCAACAGTTGAGAATTGAGAATTGACACTCCATTTCTCAATTCTTAATTCTCAACAGTTTTATGAAATCGGCCCCTGTATGTCAAACCGCAAAATTCTACAAACCCAAAGTTTGTAATCTGCATAGTCTGCGCTCAGCTCTTGAATTGCAGACAGCATTGATCCTTCCATTCCATCAATTATATTGCTAGATGACCAAATGTTTTTAAATGAGAAATAAAAATAAGCATTGACCATGCCACCTCCAGGAATGCCAGGTCCAGGAAATGGGGTCTTTATGAAAGAAGTTTCTAACTCTTGAATGAGCTGAATTACACCATCAGTACCACGAAAGCCAATAGCTATCGTGCGGCTCGTATTAGAGATAGCTATAAATGCATAACAGGTGGTCTTGTCAAATATTGCAATGCAATTGGTACTATATATTCCAACTATTTTGAAATCACCAAGGCGATCTTGGAAACATTTTTCTGTATCACCTGGGTTGCCATAAGCAGCTGCAGCTAGTATTAACATTTGACTTGCTAAGTTCTGCTCGAAGCTGTTTGATGGAGTTTTTGGACAATCATATACATCTGAGACAATTTCGTCAGTATTACAGCCTGGAGTAGATCTACATGTAGACCACAGGAACTGTGTAGAGTCGCAAATTCCTTGACGTGGCCAATAGCTGTAACATCCAGTGCAACTTCAAATGGGGTTCACCATTACCGGAGTTTCTCGAAAATAAGCCCTCACGAAAATAGGCCCCCCGGGCGTATTTTCGAAAGCTTTCTCAAAAACACTCCCCGGGCTTTTTTTTCCGCTCAAAATGTTTTCGCCCGCGTCAAAAACATACCACTTTTGCTGCCTTTTCTCGAAAATACGCCCGGGGCATACTTAAATACGCATGTTACAGTCAACATCGTCCATAGCGACACCGGCCATAGCAACACTTCCTTTTTTTCGGTCCCAAGGGTGTCGCTATGGCCGATGTTGACTGTATATCATAGTATGACACGATTTTGCAATAAATTTATCGCAAAACACGCGGTGAAAAATCGAAATTGGTTGCGTTTATCTGCTCTTCTCTATAATTGAGTGCATTAGGTTTACTTTCTGGACAGTATGTTCATAAATTACCGTATTTCTTCCAATAGACGCCCCCCTAGAGCCTTGATTGAAAAAATAGACGCCCTGGGCGTCTATTGAAAGAAATACGGTATGTGTAAATGCTATTTTTATGAATTGGAAGGCAAAATACTGCAATTTCTGCATTTCTCAAAAATAAGCCCCAGGCGTATTTTAGTGGAAAATGTTGAGGCTCGAAAATGCTATTTCTTGTAAATAAGCCTGGGGCTTGTTTTCGAGAAAACCTTGTAGGCTTTGAGATTAGTCCTGTTATTGCATCTGGGGTTCATAACGCAGTTTAAACCCTAGGCTGATATTTTAGGAAGTCATCACAGGTTGTAGTAATCATACTTAACAAACTTTATGGCACATACTTCATGTACAGAGGACCTAGAAGTTGATGCTAAAAATTATTGTTCATTGCCACTGTCATGGTTAAGGCATTGCAAAGTTGCGCTTTTATGCGGAAAGGTGTGAATTTTGCCATTCTGTACAGTGTGACTGCATTGTCCCTGATCACATAAAAGCTTCTGTCACATCCTTAATGTCAACGTACATACCTGCATTTGTTGTTTACACACTGTGCACAGTTCCCATTATTACTGTCACAGCCACTTAAACATTTTCCTGACTGCGCCACAGCAAAATCAAATAGATATATCCAGAGAAGGTATAGTAGAAACAATATGTGAATTCTTGCCATTGGTGAACTGATTACCACTCAGCTAACTGGCAACTAGACGTTTTGTCAATGACGCGCAACTTTGCAAGCGCCGAGCACAAGTTTATCTATGAAGGAACGCTTTGGGCGTACATATAATGCAGGTTTTCTGTACCTATCTACTTGATAGCACCCTCATTGGTCGACCATACTGTATTGGAAAGGAAAGTTGTGTCATATGGCAACTCCTTGCAAGAAATGAGCATTAATAAATAAAAGTATAAACACAAAGAAACCACTCAAATGCAATGCAAAATATGCCTTGATATTGACAGTACAAGACAATAACAGTATGACGCGGCCCATATTTATGCAAAATTCCCCGTCAAATGGGCTAATGGATTCCATCAATATTGTTACAATTTGCATAAAAATCAAAAAGATTTGAAAAGATTTCAAGCCTTTTTCAAAGTGTTGCACTCCAAGCAGTATATCGCTCACATACAGTTAAAAGTTCCCAAAATGGGTAAAAATTCAATATAGAAGAGAAAATGCCGTTTTGATTGACATACTGATATGGTGGTATAGAGATCTTGTGCAAACAAGGTGAACAATGACAATCACAAGCTATAATATAAGCCGTGGCTTAGGTTTTAGGCTTATGAAACTTTTCAAAAAGGTACATCATGTAGTAAAGAGATCCCGCGCTCCTAAGTTTGAGAATGCTGGATTTGTCTCATCAAGGGGAACTGAATGGTGTAAAAAATTTTCTCAATATAGTGCCCGCGGCAAATTGCTATAATGGTTAGAAAATGGACATCTCGGAAAAAGGCGCATATATTGGAAATTGATGGGAGAAAACACGTTAATTTAGACATCTCTAAATATATAAACCATAGACAGTTAACGAATTTTTCCATATTAAAGAAGTAATTCACTCCTGGATTGGCTTTAAAGATTAGAATACATTTACAAAATGTTTCCATGATCACTGTTGTATTTTATGAAATATCGTACTTCTTCCAATAGACGCCCAGGGCGTTTACTTATACAACCAAGGCGTTTACTTTTACAACCAAGGCGTGAGGGGGGCGTCTATTGGAAGAAATACGGAAATCTTGATCTTTATAACACTTTTGCGGCAAAACGTTACTGCTAGTAAATTAGCTGTTAGCCTAAAATCTGTTTTTTATAATACAATAACACGATAAGTTGGTTGGAAAGAAACGATCAGTGTTGAGCGAATAAGAAAAAGTATTCTGGAAAATCAAATGTTTATGGATGAGGATTTATTGAAAGGTAATTACTTCCTGTACCAATAAGTTAAGTTAAAGGTCAAGTAAATTTGGAAATGGTCTAATTTACTTATAATTACTTACTCTGTATACGCTAAGCTTCTAAGCCCACGCCTTGTTAATCTGAAGATGTGCTGACTTCAGTCAAGTTTTAAAGGAACCTACCAGGTTTTTCTGAAAAAGCGCGCAAGGGCGCCCTCTTGGAAAGCAGTACAAATTCTAATACTTCATAAACGTTACACGTAAATTTTATCGTTTATCAACAAAAGTAGCATAAAGTAACGTCAATATGCGAAATAGTATAGTGTAAAGAAAGAAAGAAGTGGCGATAAATCACAAACGTTGTTATAGAAAGCAATGAAGTAGCGAAGTGCAGTCATATATTAAATTATAAATCTTAATGAATGCCCTGAGGTGGTAATCATGGAGGGGGGGGTAGCCTTTCGGAAAACCTGGTAAGTTGTGGCAATATTCTGTAAGAGCGCAAAACAGTTAAAGTGCCACAGAGGCATTTTATATTTCTGTTCCAATAACAGTTTCTTTGGTCAGCAGTTAAGAGGAGTAAAAGCTGAACAGAGTTAGCGTGTGATATCCCAAATATTTAGTGCAATAAGCAAGTATTAGTCAATGCTTGAAGTCAACGTCCCAAGGCGACTATAATGTACTTACAACATGTAGATTTGTCTGTTGCAAAAACCAGTGTAAGTTGAAAGTTTAGGTGTAAGTGTGAACGTTGTGGCCCTAAAATGTCAGTGTTGGAATTAATGAACTTGGGAAATCGAAAAAAGACGAATCTGTTCGATTTTTTGCTGTTTCTATGCTATTTAGGAAACTATGGAAGACCGGGTATAGAAGGGGAATAAAAGCTGCGTGAATATTTCTAAAACAAGAGTAAGTTATTTGTGAAAATCGATCGATTTTAGCTAGTGGATCAAATGATGCATGGTCTACCAGATGGTTATATGTGTCTGAACTGGCTCACTGAGCTGGTACAGCCTCCCCAAAGCGCTCTGGAATAAGTTTTCACCCAATTTTGTCATGGGGCAAAAGGAGAGGGTACGAAACGAAGTGCGGGACAAGTCAGAACGGTTTAGCGCAAAAAGCGGCGAAAAGTGCGCAAGTGGTCGTTTTGTTAGTTAAGAGTAAAGTGTGTGTCCCCCACCCACCCATCCAAGAAGGGGCAAGTAAAATCGGAAGTGATTAAAAAATATCTTTTCAGCCTCGGGCATGGCAAGGGCAATTGCCCTGGCACTCAGCAACCCAACGTCAACCACCAGTATTTGCAATTTGGATCGTTTGTTGTTCAATTCCGTGGCTGACGTCACTTGGCACGTGTATGTTCTGATCATGGAGGACTTCATTAAGTGGAGCAAAGGCTTGGTAGCGGGAAGGGAGGGGAAAATGGAGATGTTTGTAACGGTATTCCTAGCGCGAAAATTCGAAAGGGGAGGATCGTCCATTCAACAGGCCTAGGCCGTCCTGGTTTGGTTTTTCAAATTGATTGGAACAAACCCTAATCCAGCGCAAGGCCCATTGCCATGGGCAGTGGTCAAAGCTTCTAGGCAAATGGCCCACCCCCCATACACCATTTGAAAGCCTCACTGAAGGATATAAAAAAGTTATTTAACATGCTTTGGAGTAAAGACGCAAAATTGGAGGACTGGAGAGCTGCTATTTTATTTTTAGTAATGTTTTCTGCCTATTTGAGAATTTTGGAAGCCCTGGCCTTGGATTGCACCTACATTGTTTGATTGCTGGATAGAGTAGAATTTCTGACAAGAAGATCAAAAACGGACCAACAGAAAAGAGGAGTGAAAGTGCCGGTCTTGGCGGGGAGATGCAAGAAGCTCTGCGTTTGTTTTGCTTTAGACAAATGGAAGAGAATTAAGCCTCCTTCCACTCCACTCTTCCCTTCTGTAGCCACCAATGTGGGAGTAGGTGGTCGTATGTTGGCGGACAGAGCTTGATAGGCTCTCCAAATTACTCCACCTCACCCAAGGGCTAACAACCCACGGTTTTAGAGGAGGAGCCGCAACGGGGCTATTAGTGTGGGGGTAGAACCATCAAAAGTTATGCGAGTTGGGTGGTGGAAGTTGCTGACAGCGTTCAACGCCTACGTTGCCTTGAATATGGCAATACTAAGGAAGGCGGTATCATCCAGGTTTGAGGACTTTCATTTTGCTCAAGGATATTAGCTTAAACTGTGATATCTCATGCCATACACTCTTGTCTTTATAATCGTTGCTTGCTGGTTTCTTTGATGTTTGTGCCTTATTGTCTTCACGGGTCATGTTCGTATTGGCTTGCTCATACAGTGCATCGCTTGTTGAACAGTTAACGCAGGGAACCATAGCGAAGTTGGAACGTTTGTGTAGCAGAAGGGATAACCTAAGTTTGCTTGTAAGAACTTATCATAGATATATTTCTGGAGAGCGAATTGCAATATTTATGGGCCTGCGCTGAAAAGGTAAAATTTTATTTGTTGTTGTCGCAGTGGTAATGGGCAGCATGTTTACAGGAGCTAGGTGCCAGTCGGCATGGATGAGCCTCCGCGACAGTTTCAACATTCATCTCTGACAATATGAGGGCAAGAGCGGCGATTCAGCGAAGGCTGTGGAGGTTTCCTGGAGATTCTTTGAAGCGATGCTGTTCATTAAATCCTCTGTGGATGCGACAAGGTAATTAGTTTAGATTGAGCGCTCTTTATCATGTAATCAAAAGTAAACTTTTAGCCCCTTGTCTACATATGGTGCTTCTTAAGTAATGAGCGTCATGGTGGATTACCCGTCAACATCAAAAGGTATAAAGTTTACTAATTATTTTGACAATAATATGTAAACGCTATCACTTTTAGCAGTGTACGACAAGGAGTACGCTGGGTAGGAACTGCTTGATGAAATGGTGGCGCCAACACAGCCACCAAAGAAGAGGTACAGAAGGGAGGCTGTGAAGAGGCAGACCGCAGAATCTTCCCCCATCGATGCAGCAATGATCCAGCTAGCAGCAAGCGTTGGTAGCCAAAATGAATCCAGAAGGATTTGTAGGCGTTGGCACACCAACGTCTACTTAATGGCCTCTCGCATCTCCCTCCGATGCCGGCGTCCCGACACGATGCATTGTTATATAATGATTTAATGTTACGAGATGAAGTGAGTTTGCCCAATGTGCGGGATAGGGCGTCAGTTTGTGTTTTTGTATGTGTTGTCGAGCGGTCGTCCGCTTAATAAAGGGACCTCCACTACTTGCCAGCCTACAGATTGGTAAGTAGCTCATATTTTACTTTTCCTCCTTGATAATCATGATATAATTTCAAGCGAACGTATTGCGGACATGCTGCGCAAGGTTGAGGCGGCATACATTGACGACGCCGCGGTGGAGTTGACTGATGTCTGCATGCGATATCTGCGCAAGACTCGCGAGAACGTGTAAAGGTATGTATGTGTACTTGTTGAAGATCTACCATTTAGAAATCGCGTTTTATTGCGAAAAGGGAAGGATTCTTGAAGAGCCTTGTATGCGCTCTATAATTGTCCATTTTTAATGCCCAAATGGTTATATTAAACTTTATCAAATTTCGAATTGTACTTACAACCACATATTATTTGCGCTCAACATACAGTCAACTAATTTCTTAATGTCTGGCTCTAAATGACGCTGTATTTTGTAACGTCAGTCTTTGGCCAGTTCCTAGACCAACGTTATAAAAGCAGTTGACTATATTTGACAACTTTTTCTTTTTGATTATTATTTCAACGTATAATGGTAAAATTAACATGAGCAACTACTCATTTTGTAACCAAGTCTTTCTTCTAAGTGCATGTGACATTTCATTATGAAACATGAGCTAGTTATCCAGAAATCTTAACTGAAAGTAAATAAATGTTTTTGGATCGTTTCATCTATCACTGTGTGTATGTAAAATCTCGCATTTTTTAAAAGTAAATGTAAAATGACGAGAAATGAACCCATTGTAAAGATTTAAGTTGGAGACTGTTCTATCAGATGCTAAAAACCGCATTCAAATAAGTCGCATCTTCAATTAAGCAAAGAAATCAAGCTTGTTATAAATTTTTATAAGGTCACCTTGCGGTATGCTTTGTAAATTCTTCCATTGGGAGCAGTTCAAGTCGTTCATGAAGAAACACAAAAATCTAGCTTTTAAGTTACAGGATGGTGCAAAACTGAACCCGATTACTGCAGGCTGCGCTACGTTATCAAAAAGTCAAAACTGGCAGTTTAGCTGGGACACCCTGTACATTTTAAATTTGGCGTCATATGGAAATATACTATCAGGGGCTGTTTATGAAATTAGTTAAGTTATGTGACACTTGAATCGATATAAAACGATGAAATATGATGTGAAAACGCAAATTTTGCGCTGTTCAGTATTCTCATTCATATAAAACATAATTTGCAAGCACTGATCACTGTTCAGATTGGCACACAATCTTAGTCTTTTCCTTTCTTGGGTGTTTTCCTGATAACAATTTGGCCTAGCAAGGCTTAAACGCAGAGGTGGGTAGGCTTAGGTCCATCTATCCCATTAGCCAGTTTGAAATGTTAGGTTCAGCTGCTTAGTTCTTTACCAATATAACGTTTTAGCACTGGAATACTGGGGATATGATTGTGGAAGTGCACTCAATGCCACTCAATATTTTGCGCTTCTGGAAGCTGAAAGTGACAATGATGATTGATCATAAAGGCGGCACCGAAAAGATTCATATGATTGAATTGATCAGATTGCGAACAGCGTTATGCACAGAAGGTTTGAAGCCCTGATGAGCAACTTCCTTACATGTGTAGGCGTTGGCAATACCAACGCCTACTGTTCGTCCCTCCCGCCAGTGCCGGCGTCCTGAAACGATGAAATGATATAGAATGATTATATAACAATGTGAAGTGATGTGGCCCGATATAGGAAAGAGAAGTCAGTTTAATGTTTTGTTGTGTGTCGAGTTCGGTCGCCTCATTGAATAAAGGGACCCTAGCAACTCGCCATCCTACACATGTCTCTACTGCGCTAGTCCCAGTTACAACCCAATCATCTGCATCTAATGTGGATACATCATAGGATGCAAATAATGCATCAAGAATTACTTCACTGGTGATGGAATCAAAGATAAGTGATGTACCTTGGATTTATGCATGGCCAAGTGATCAAAAACTGAAAATGGAAACTACACAGGCTTGGTCAAATTAAGAGGATTTGATGCTGTACAGAAGCTGTAGTAAAATGTTTGTTGATTGTTTTTATGAAATGTGTAAGGCGTTTTTTGTTATTTCCTAGCACTCTGTTCTTTAACGATCATATTGAACCAACTGTGTTTTGCATTCTTATGCTCATTGTACCCTCAAAAACTCCCCCCCCCCTGATGAAGGGTCCCTTGGGACTGTTGTCAGTGAGCAATTCTCTGTTTATCATTGGTTAGTCCTGTGCGTGTTTCATTCATTTCTGTCTGCTTTCATTGAATATGGTATTCATGTGAATGTGAATGTGTATTTCATATCTATTATTATATTTAACTGTGTCGCGTGTTCCACAGCATTTGCTGTTGCAAATAATAGCTTCAAGTACGTGCAACCCGATTGTCTAGGAGTTTATGAGTATGGAGTAAGCGTGGAAAAAATTCATTGAGCGAAAAAAACAGGTGAAACACAGAAACATGTGACACTCAAAAGCATGAAAAACATTGAGCAGTAGAAACAAGTGAAGACCCAACAAATCAAACTAAATGTACATGAGATAAATTAAAACATAGCGAACTATTCGAACTGCCCTGTAGACGAGCTAATAAAGTAATGAGATAATTCAGCCTCAAGCACATCGCATTCTCCCCCCTCGCCGCAACTCCGCGTTAGCTCTCGCATTTTTGACCATCTCTGTACCGCTTTTGTCGCAGACGCAGATAGGGTCACCAGACACGGGGGCGCAGTAAGCGTGGAGCGGTCAGGCGCATCGAGCACAGACTTTGGACATGAACTCAGAGCACCGCATACAAGTTGAGTAGACCGCGTTAACTGCAGACTGAGTGGCCGTAGAGATCGACGTTGCAGCGGCCGCTGACTCATCCAATGAAGAGTCTAAGAAATGTAGCAATCATTGAGGAATTTAAGTGCATAGCATTATTGAGAATAGGTTTTCTAGAAGACAAATTACCCCAAATTAGGGGTTTTCTTATTATTTAAAACATGCGCCCGAAAAATCTGATTTTTATATTAAAGACTAAGAGAATAAACGAGTAAGTATTTTTATTCAAAAATATCGTATCACAATATCACAAGCTGCCTGAAATTCTTACTTCATTCAAATGAATTATATATTATAAATCACGCAAGTAAGAAAAAAACACAATCGAAAAGCTACGGAACGTATTACTCCGTTTTTCGCAGATATAAGATGACTAAATTGTAATTACCGCATTGCAAATTCGCTTTACACTTGACGATTTTTCAATACTCCAAATAGAGGCCCATGCGTTTCTTTGAAAAATCGAATCAAATATATGCCCAAATATGATACAGTCAAAACCGGATAAGCGGACATTGACCCGGCAAGCGAAAAATGTCCGCTTATCCGGTTTGTCCTCTTAAGCGGTTTTTGCATATATGCACTAATTTTGGCTCAATTTTTGCTCAAATCCTTGAAATAAGCACATTTGAGTAGTTATAGAGCATTTCCACTTAATAAGGACCCTTTCCAAAGTAAAGGAACGTTTTGCTAATCAAAAACAGCACTTTTCGTATAAATTTGACTCGAAAAATGTCCTTTTTGACATGGAAAGTGTCCTTGATACAGTGGAAATGGTATAGGAAACACTCGTTGTTACTAAAGAGAGCTTCAAGATAAACGAGGTTGAGAGGCGCTTTGATTGACATAGGCATTGTTTCGATGCACTTTACATCATATGCGCAGATATTTGAGTGACATTTAGGCGCGGTCATGCCTGTTGCACTTATCCGGTCATGATTCAATACAAAAGGTGCACACGGGGCTTGCCAAAAATGTCCGCTTATCCGGTTTGTCCGCTTATCCGGTGTCCGCTTATCCGATTTCACATCATGTACAAAACATAGGGCAAAAGTTCGGGGCTCGCCTAAAATGTCCGCTTATCCGGTTTGTCCGCTTATGCGGTGTCCGCTTATCCGGTTTTGACTGTAATATTAGAGGCGTTTATTCGGGACAACGCAGTACAATTCAATTTATTAAGTTTTACAAATTATCAAAACAAAAACATCTGCTTACTTCATCTCGCCACAGGACTTCGTTTCTAATAAGAGCTTTCTTCTTTCCACTTTTACTTGGAACTGATATTCTTCTGACAAGCTTTCGAATACAGAATCAAAAATATCTTTCCTCGACAACTCCTTACTTAAACTCTCGATATCATCTTCAGACAGCACCATTCAGTCTCGCTTAGCATCGGATTATTCAAGCAAAATGAGAGTAACAGAATATTTATTTAACAATTTCGACGTGCGAACACTTTTCAAAGAATGCTGAAAGAAACGCTCAACACAGTCACATGCAAAAGCGAGCATAGATGGCGTCATTTGATGCTCAATTTAGTGGACGCTGGTGTAGTCGAACAGCCACGTTTTGTTCGCGATGGCAAATATTTGCCACGATTTTTGAAAGGCGGGGCAAGGCTGTCCACGCGGCGAACAAAAGATCGTTGAACGCGTGTTTTTCAAGGAGCTCGTGTTTGCCAACGACTTGACCATTTCCGAAGACAATAACACACAATTGTAGAGCGAAAATTCCTCTTTCTTCTCATATAGAAATCATGCAAAACAAAATGCAAGAACATTATTTATTTTCTATCCAAACTTTGCCAATTTTCAATGGCGCGGAGTTGCACATTCTTGGTTGTATGTGTTCTTGATGGGAGGAATGAGAGCATCTGCCAGCTGGGGCGGCGGCATGACAGATTGAACAGCTTGGCGATGTGTACACGACGGCAAAAAGGTGTGTACAAGAGCAGGGCACTTGGGTTGCTGCTGGCCGGTTGGAAGCGATGGCGCCGCATCGAAAAGAGAAATTTGCGCCAGGTTGAGAATCGCCTGCTCCTCTGCTTCAGATTCCACCACTAAATCAGCATCAATGTATGCGGCATCATGGAATGACTCGTTGAGATTGGCGTCAATCGCGTTGGCATTGTTCCAGTTCGCATAGCCAAACAGGCATGAGACGTAATGGAGATGACGCAGAGTGATGTCGGTCATGTTGGGCGCCTCAGAAATCAGCTCAATTGCTTCCCTTGCTTGAAAACGCGTCTTGGCTCTTGCGATGTTCTTGTCCAGCTTGACGTACTTAGGGTCGCGTCGTTTCAGCGGTTGGCCTGCATTCAGTTGGACCATGCGCGTAACGTGTTCATCATGGGCCTGAAAGTTTAATAACATTAGACATCGTTTATACTAGTGAACAAAGGGCACGTTCTTTACTTTTTCCATCTATTGATTTGTAGCCTTTGAGTAGGCGATCTTCTTTTGTACCCGTCATGTAGAAGAAATAATCGGCTCTTGCCCCATTGTAGTTGTTGTGCATAACTACTAACTGAGACCGCATTTGATATCCAGTGAAACGGCTGAAGCAGGATAAATTTGCTTTAGGTAAAAAGAGTTATATATGACACTGAAGTTAATCAAAACTATTCATCAGGCAAAATATAAACTTCTATTATAAACAAATGAAGTAAGTTAATTGTTCATTGGTTAAACAGTGGCATTTACGAATAAACTATTTAATTTCTGCAGCCAATAACTCTTAACAAAAAATTAATATGGACTACAAACTAATGTTAAATAGGCAGGAGACGATCGCCATCAAAAAAAATTAGTAAAATTAAAGCACTTACTATGCTTTGCGTTTAGTGGAATACAACAGTCACACACTGTGATAGGTTTCAAGTGGCGATGTGGTCATGTCTTGCGCAATTCTACCAATTTTCTTTAGCGTTTGCTTCTCGTTCAGAATATTGTACAGCTTCTTCCATGGAGTTAAATCCTTGGCTTGCTAATCACCACTGCTGATGTTCTCAGCCAAAAACAGGGCGTGCAGGCACTCTGATACCAACCCAAACAATCAATCGTTGTCCCAGTGGTGTTCATTAGCAACATGGTAGGTAATACCATGGACCATCTCTTGACAGCGTTGTGAGTTAGCTTTGCATGAGTTGACGGCATACCACAAATGAGTGAGGATATGTCGTATCTATGGTCAAAGTTCCTTGCAGCCCTTCTGTTTTGCTGCCTAAAATAAATTCTCTGTAAACTGAAAAATTCCAAGTTGACGCTTTTATTTTCACTGACACTGAAGTCAAGCATATTGCTAGGCTCTAGCTTCCCACTCAAATGCGCTTCTTGTTGTTAAATAGGCAGATGCCTGCCTTCACAAAGCCAGCAATGGTGTTTTCTGGTTTTAGCACTCCATTGTTCAGGGACTCCTTGAGCAAATCCAGGATGTATATCTTGCAGATCTTTTCAAATGCAGAAATGTGCTTCCAATTGTGGATGACGTTTTGCCATACCCACTAAAATGGTTACTTTAGCATTCCTGTTCTCAGACTTCAGCAAGGCTCAGTGCTAGTACACTTTTTTTTCAAATTCCCTTATTTAGGTCAACTTCTTTATCATCTAAGTTACTGAATGTCTTATTTTAATATGCTCTGCACTAGGACTGAAGGCCACAGTAGACCCATATCCATACATACAAACTACTGCTGCTGATTGTAACTAGCTGCACAAGTATAAATCATTTTTTGTCAATTTGTTGAGTAGAAATGAGCAGTCACAATTTTGAAACAATCCTTTGTGAAAATGCTAAACACACCTTCATTGGACCATAGCACGCAAGGCCTAATGGCTGCAGGATGAGGTAAATGCGGCGATAACGTGAACAAATGCATGCTGTCATCTGACAGATGCTTGATGCGCATCAATACATCAGATGAGTGTCCATCCAGAATAAGTAAGTGGGGCTTGTTGTTCAACGATTTCGCCCAGGGGATAAAGATCTGAAGAAGCCACTGGTAAAAGTTCTCCTCGTCCATCCACCCTGATGACAAAGTGCTGTAGCCAGCCCCAGCTGGGCCACCCAGCGTCCAAGACTCTGTCAGCATTGAGCGCAAACGGGCCTTGTATAGAAAGAAAGGGGGAGCACAATTGTCAGCGTCACTGACTGCAAACAAGACCATAACCATCTCCTTCTCATTAATGCCAGCTAACAAGAGAGGTTTGGGGATCCCTATCCATGAGACGATCTTCCTATGGCCGCTTTCCAATAGGAGCCTAGTCTCATCGCAATTGTGGATATTCGACAATTCATTATAAATTCCCAACTTGATGAGCTTCACTTCCAACCGGTGATACTGTTCATCAATGGTTTTGCTATTAACGCCATGAGCGCGGTTTAGCACAAGCTCTTCAGCTTTGCAGACCGATAACGGCTCTCTGTGGCGTTTAAGGAACAACTTTAGCCAGCCCTTGCCTAGCCGATTATTGGCAAACCATGTCTGTAGCTGTTCCAAGTTGAGGTAGACCTTGACAGCTTTGGTGATCATTTGGCGATCAAGACCGAAGGTAAGAGTGTCTCTTGTCGCCACCCCCTGTGGTGCAAAAAAACACGCGTCCACTGTTTCCTTTACACCAGTTCACTGCCGCCTCCTCACTTCCAACAATTTGGGCGACTTTGATCAGATTGAGATCCCTTTTGACTTGTTTAATACCGCGCACTTCTTCCATTGCATCTGTCGTCAAGAATATCGTCCAACTCAATGCTTGATAGGCTCACTGAATCCTTGATGAACTAACAACTAACTGAATGAACTACCTAACCCTACCTAAATGCTAGTATGACGCCAAAACGCGATGACGTGGGGGCCTGCCCCCCACACCCCCAGCCTAGGCCTAAGCAAAAAAGGAAACCTTCACCAATTATTAAATCATTCATAAATATTCGTCTGCTTCCACTTTTCTTAAAAAACATCTGCACACGCACATTTTCACACTTTCGTGCATTCGCGCACATTTCTTCACACGTGGCCACTATGGCCATGGGGGGGGGGGGGGGGTGGCGACAAGAAACACTCTTACCGGTACCAAATCCAAGCTTGCTTAACAAGAGAAAATGTGTGACTATCGCAATTGCTTCCTCTTTGAACAGTTCTATTGGCCTCGTCTGCCCACTGTACATCCTTGCCCCATGTACATGCTTGTTGATCATTGACTATGAGATATCGTAGAACCTAGTGGCATCACAAAGGCTCATCTTTCCTGCTTTCACTATCCTAACAACATGATTCAGATGACGCTGGTGGTCCATGAGAGATCCTCATTAAAGACAGTTACTAGCATGATTAAAAATAGTCCAACTAAGGGTTATGATCATGTTTAAAATTTTAAAATGATATTTATGCATTTAAAAATTCAATCAAACATCTATTCATTCATTGTCATGATCATAATCTATCAAGAGTAACGCACCTCTACTTGATGACTTTGAGCTGATCCTTCCTGCCGCTTTCAATTATCCAATTCTTCTTCTTTGACTGCTATGAACGTCTTTATCGTGCTAAACGCGGTCAAGTCAAATTAAGATTAGACACTGATCAAAACCCTACTTGATTTCAATATTTGTACCTATTTCTTTAAAAACATTCCTCTAATCAAATAATTTGCACTCATACTGTTCTTAAGACTGGAGAAGAAAAAGATTTTAAAGTTTCCTTTTAGTTTCTAGAACTTTCCTTCATGAACAGAATGATGGCGCATAAATTTAATCTTCTTATTGACACAATTCGTGTAATGAAAGAGACACATATTGGTCTAATTGGGACCAAATACCGCCTCAAAAGCTCCCAGTGTGGCAGGCTCAAAGTCAAAATGGCGCGTGCGCCCATCGCACTGATGTGGCCAAACCGCTTGACGAGCTGAACGCGTACAGCGCTAAAGAAATCATATTGTTTCAGATTTTCAAATCGAAATAATATTTAACTCGGTTTTTTTTATTCAATAAAAGTTGACTAACCCAAACAGCTGCTCGTACATTTCGCGAGTTCGCGACTTCATGATAGCCGCCACTAGAGTCTTCGCTTCGTACTCGCCATTCGCCGCCTGCACAAATCCATGGATGCTGTACAATTGCTGCATCCCTGCAGGGCGATACTTGGAATTTCCGTCCAGCACCCAGTGCGTGGAGCGATGTAGGCTGTCGATATTCCCTGTAAAAATTAGGATTAGGCACATAAAGGGAATCACTTTTGATCAGTCAGAGGTCGATTACTAACTTTGATGTTGTAAAGTGAAATTGTTATAAATGAACAAACCTGGGGAGGCAAAGACGGCCATTTCGAAATCCGGCGTGTCATCTTGATAAATCAGATAGCTTTGGCCAAAACTCGCGTCACCCTCCTGGGCAAAGCGACTGCTCCATGGCATGGCCAACTCATTCGGAATCTCCGCGACCGAGGCAACTGTCGGGTACTTATCCTTACGCGCACGCTGATACCCTCGCTTCCGGGTAAGCTCGTTCGCCATACGGTCTCTAGCCTTGTTAGGCTCCACCTCCGTGACGAGAGCAAAGCGTGAAGTCTCAACGGCCTATAAATATTCTTATGAATTAGATGAAATTGAAGTTTTATTTCATTGCTATTGAAATGAAAGTCTTTTATTCTTACCTGGAGCGCGTTCATGTGGGCTTTCATGGCTCTCTTCCCGGACATTGCCACTTGCTCCCTCTGCTCCAGGTATAGGTGGTCCCCCACGACCGCAGAGCGCTTTAGTGGAAGACAAGAGTGCTTTCCAAGCACCAACGACGGCTCGACTTCCAATCGCTCCCCTGGCAGCCCAACATTGGCCATATGTAGAGAGGGAACCTGTAAAAATGATACTATTCGATGTAGCTGTTTACTCAGAATCAACACTAAACTAACTGAAGTAGTCCCTTGAGAGTGTTCCTTAATCCTTTGACATTTGGTGCAGCAAAACAGTCACTTCTCTTCACCTTCAACAACATTCGCCCCCCTGTAACTAGTCTAGGTATGGACCTGAGCCGCTCCTTTGGCAGCCAGGGGCGCCAGAGTGATGAGTTCGCGGGAGCCCCCTTTTCGTTGGCTTTGGCCCCGCTTGTACACTAGTGTAGTCATATTTGGAAACTGAGAAACAGAGGATGGAGATTGGTACTATGGATAACCAATGCTTCTACTCCTCTTATAGCCCCTGAGATCTGGAGATCTGTCACTCACAATTAGCTCAATGATAATCATAGCAACTGGAGACTGAAGACAATAACAATGGTAGTAGGAGCGGTAATAGTGGAAAGAAGAATAGCAACCCACGCCGAAACCCAAGCCATGGCTATTATCTGGTAGTATTTGACCTCAGCGTATGTCGCGAATTGTTGCAGAGATTTCACGTTATGTTGCGAGTTGTCCGTTTCCCCTTAGAACAAATCTTTTGAGGTAGACTCAAATACCTTTTTGTCCAGACTTTGATGCTGTCTGGACTTGGCGGTTTTACCCTGCCCCTACAATTCTTTTTGCCTAAAATCGAAATAATATCCATGTGAAAGCAGAGTATTATGAAAACATACTATGGATAATTTAATCCTTTTCAAAGTGAAAAGATAACTCTGGACAGCAGCAAGAAGCCATCTTTGCTCTAGAAGTAAAGAGGTAAGCTGTAAGATTTTATGGTGAAGGAGACTATGGATGACATAACAACTGACAATGGATTGTAAAAAGAGAATTGCTGCATATATCATCATTATACTTTATGCACACTATCATATTGCCATACAAGAACACTTTAACTAGTGACAGCTTTGCATGTCCCCTTCAAATAAAGAAGCGCAAACGAATATGGCTTTTGCTCGGGAGGGTGCTATTTGACCGCGACAGACACATGACTGCTGTGACATTTCACCGCGTGGACAGTTGACCGCGGGACGCCTGACCGCGGGACATGTGACCGCTATGACAATTGACCGCCGGACAGATGACCACTGTGACATTACACCATTAAGATATTTGACCGCTGAGTTGCTTGACCGCTTTGAAGTAAGTTTAATGTGAGAAGATTTTCTATGCAAGCATAGTGAAAATGAATAAGGTTAGCGAAAGCAAAACAAAAGTAGACAAATAGTCAAGCAAAGGAATGAAAAAGCGTAGAATTACATTACAAAGTCAAATTAAGAGACATCACATGCAAGAATTCGAGTTTGTTGCTGTAGGTGTCGTATTCACAGATGATAGTTCGCTTAGCCTTGTTCCGTCAAACCCATACTGCCTCTGGCTTGCAGCGTTTAAGGGGTCGACCCGCCTTTAGGTCAAGCAAGTCGCAATCTAAGCTTTGCTGCAGTTTTTGCATCTTTTCAATGGCATACCACACGTTGGGATGGTCGACAGCGAAATGAGTGTTTAGCAACTTGTGAAACGCTTCAACCGAATTGTTTGTGCGCGGCAAGCCGTCTCTCGTTTGTTGAAACATATTCCATAGTTCACAAGGAAATTTAGCCACATCGCGCCCCCCCCTCCGCCAATCAGCTGCTTTCCTATGTAGTATTTGTTGAAGTACTTGAACAGGGGACATAGATGGTGGTCCATAGTTTTGACGAGGGAGTCCCACACTTCATCCAGGTCGGCCAGGGGAACGAATGCCATTGCGCAAATCATCTTAACCTGCTGATATAGTGCCAAGTCCTCGCTGACCACGATGGCAAGATTCTTGTTTCTGTAAGTAGATTGTGCAAGTTTTTTTTGTTGGTTTTGCGCTAGATGAAAGAAACAGCCAGACATCTGAATGTCTGGCCAAACTTCTCTGAAGGCATTGATCGCGGCTTCCTCAAAGTCTGTCATGCATGTTGCTGGATTTAGATTGGCAGAATACCGTAGCGCAAGTAGGCGACGGTAGTAGGTGGTGGTTAGCCGATTAGGCATTAGCGCGAACAAACAGGGTAGCGTATAGATGATCAATTCCCCCTTATCGATTCTGCAATGAATTGTATAATATTGAGCGAACCCTTTTGGTGTAACGTCAAAAGTGCCATCGCAAAACCAATTAGGATTTTCCCTCAGCCCTTTGAGCCCATCTTCTGTTCCAAACGCAATAACGCGCAGATTGTCATGGAGTTGCTGGCCGTTTTCGTCGTAGTCAGTGTCATTGCCGTCAAATAGTAGAAATTTTTTCTCAAGCATTGTGTAAAGTATTATATTAACTTAATAGTTTAATTGGTTACAATACATACCCATGGCCAGTCGTAAAGTTCTTCTGCTGGTAGAATTTGAAACGATGGGGAATCGCCATCGTCTGTACATCGGCTGGCATTGCTTCGCCCAGTTCACCAACTCGTTGGCGGCACAACTTCTGGCGGAGCAAGTCTGCAAGAGGAAGATGAACAGTGCTTACCACTGAAGTGCCATGACGAGTCATGTTGACGATGTTCGAGGTGGATTCTTGCGTGCTGATCACTCTTTGCTTCAGTTTGGCCATCGCTTCCATCACCTTCACTTTGCTACAATCAGCAACATGGTTGCGATGAATGTTCTGAGCTGCGTTCACGACCTTAATTTAAAATTTGCACTAACTCGCAGCAAAAAAAACATTGGCACCTACTTCCATCGACATATTGGTCTGTAGCCTTGCATTACATTGCGATTTCTTCTTCTCTTTGCAGACCCATGTGATGTTGTCGGCGCTTCTTTTCTCCTCAATAAAGTTACCTAGCACCCCCTTAAACGCGACGTCTCCGTTCTTCCTCTTTCTCGACGAAGGAACAAGCTTCATTTGTTGCTGCGCCATATTCGAAGGCTTATGACAATCTTGAGATTAGGAAATGATCACTAACTGTGACTGAGTGACAAAGTCCGCCAATATATAGCCAGTTTTCCCGCAAAATTATTAGCGCGTCAATATTGGCGGTTAGAATTCATAATCAAATTGTGTGCTGGGTCATTATTTTGGTGACTGTATTCGTAAGTATTGTGAGGGGCTCATATTGTCCCCGCAAACGCTTGTGTCAGTTGAGTCCATTTAGCGCGCACTGGCCGAAAGAAGGCAAGATACGATATTAAGCGCGATTTGAACTTCATTATGGGCACTATTTATTTTTGGCTGACGGAGGAATTAAACTATTAAAAATTTTAGCGCGAAATGAGCATTAGGCATAGGAGAAGCTTAAAATAATGATATTGTGCAATAGCATTTCGTATTTTTCGCGAAAGCTTCGACAGTTCGTCGGTAATACGAAACTCCGCCCACAGACTTATGACACAGGACGCTCTCGCACTTGTGTTGCATAGCAACAGAGGATCAGTTGCCATGCAACACGCTACATTTAATGATCAGGTTTTATGTATTTATCATCCAAATTCGGTTCCGATTCATGATCTTATTATACCCCAAAGTTGTCCTATACATAGTATGTGTACCCGGGACTAACGATCCTGAACCGGAACCGGAAACTTTAATTAATTATGCGCTCTCCTCACATAAATAGTCACTATGATACTTATAATAGTTAAAATAGGTTACAGTCTCTTATTCTGTAGGTAGAATTTGTGGCACAAGTGGCGAAATGTCACGGCGCGTATTAATGCGAATTGGCACAATTTCTTGCACAGTTAGCTGTTTGAACGCAAAACTCAATTGATCGACAGGTACCCACGTTTAACTGCAGTTTGCTTGAAATAGACTCAACTGACACAAGCGTTTGCGGGGACAATACATTTCAAATTATTATTTCGAATTATACTATGTTTCCTTCATTCTCTCACGTTTTCTATAATTTTCCTTGATATCTTAGGATTACTATTTCAACTTTCTCATACCTAAAACTATTTTATCACACCATATTTGCTATTGTTAATAAATCTTCAAGGCGGTCAAGTATATAGCGGTCAAATGTCACAGCGGCGAAATGACTCAACGGTCAAATATCTTAACGGTGTAATGTCACAGTGGTCATCTGTCCGGCGGTCAATTGTCATAGCGGTCACATGTCCCGCGGTCAACTGTCCACGCGGTGAAATGTCACAGCGGTCATGTGTCCGTTGCGGTCAAATAGCCCCGTCCCATTAACCTTCCCTGTAGTGTAATAACGTCACGTAATGCATTTGCGAAGTGACGAAAGAATGTTAATGTACAGAGGAAATCGTTTACAATGGTCTCACTTAAACCAGTGTTTTTCTCCGATCTCAAAGCATATCTCTCCATATAAATAAGTTCGTTTATGCCGGCATTTTTGCTTATATCGGTTGAAACACTGGCATAGGTGAACTTCGTTCATACCAGTGATTTTGGCCAGTCTCGCAATTGCCAGCATAAACGAATTTCACTGTATTATGTAGTGCGTAAGAAAGACTTTGCTTACAACTGGAAGATAGATTTAATTATTCATATTTCAACGATATAAGTATAGACTGAAGTGCTATATGGCCTGGGTACGTGCAATTAATATAGAGGGTGTTTCATAAGAACGTAGCCGCCCCCTAACTTTTTACTGCGATTTACAAATTCAATGAAATTTTACACACATATACCTTATGTATTCTAATATTACGACACGTACTTTTTTCGATCCCTCTCTACCCTGTCGTGCTATTGGAGACTGTCGTACTATTAGAGATTGTCGTACTATTAGAATGAATACGGTACTCTTCCGCTTCAAGGTTTAAAACTGAGATCAGTGTTTCAAAAACTAATTGTATTCGATTTATCTAGAGTATCTGAAAAGAGATATTTAAGTATAAGAAAACTGCATTTTTGATAGGCGCGATCAACAATATAATTGCCCTGTTTACTTGCATTTTCGGCAGTTTCAGAAAATTCTCCCCATCTTGAGCAGGTGTTCCTCCGATTGAGCGTTAATTTTCCCTCCAAGTTTGCCGTAATGACAGATTATTTCTTAGCTTTATGGACGCTAAAATCAAGCCTTAATTACTCGCGCACGTGAGTCTCTGAAGTTGATCCATCGGGCGACTTGATGTGCGTCTGCTGCCTTTAAGTTCTCTTTAACATTAGCAGAAGTGGTTACGAGTTGTACCATAGTTTTATGCTGTGCTTTATTTACTATGCGCATATCCATGAGTTAATTGTTTCAAACGTATAATAAACGTTCGGCTACGATGGCTAATACAGTAGGCGCCATTCTTGAATAAGGGGGTGCTACGTCGAAATAGACTAGGGTTGCGGGAGGGGAAGAAATACTGCGGGAACGGGGAGCGATTTGCACGGGATTTCCAATCACGGGCACGGGGAGGGATGTGTCACGGGGGATAATCCACGGGATGGAAAACGGGGAAATTACGGGGAAAAAACTCACGGGATATCCCCGTTTTCGGGACGGGGAGATTTCCCATGCAAACCCTAAAATAGATCCAATAGATAGGTTCATTACAAAACACTACACCGCGCTAGCATACATCAGAAATTGAACATAGGAAGACTTTGACATAATGTATTTATTTATACTCATATAGTGAGTATCCGCAATAGTGTGGCATACCATGCTCATTTATATCACGGTGCATTATTTCTATTCAACTGGTAAAATACTTTTCCCCCTCATATTTGCTTTGAATGCTAGTAAAATTTGAATAAGCTCAAATCCAATGTTGCATTGTAAAATTTACCAGGTGATTCATTGCGCAGTTGAATATCATAAACTTGCAGAGTATATAATTAAAGTAATCCAGGGGGTTTATTTCATAAACTATTGCAACTGCGGAATGCACAGCTGCAAGAGCGATGATTAGCCAATTAGCGAGTATTTGCGATTTTCTGATCAATCGCCGCTCTTGCAGTATTTCCGTTTCGTACGTATTCATTTGTAATAAATCTCAGTCATTCAATTTTTTTCAAAAATGTGGCTGATCCAATGCATCGATGAAGTCTGATAGATTACGCGCGCAATATAAATACATTAGGCATCTTGCTGGGCTGCTGCGACCCTCACATCTCTCTTTTAAGCCCTTTTCCATGGGCAGTATAACGGCGATGTCATTTAGAGGTTAAATCTTTAGATGGCTGTTTCGTATGAAGCGCTGCATTTACAAAAATGTATTGAGACCAATTAAAGTTCGAATCAATTGTACGCGAAGAGACTCTCACCTATTTTTATCAATGTAATTATTAATTTCTCACAATCATTCGCATTCAGATAGCAAATATTACTACTCATCGAAGCTGAGAGGTATTATGAAGTACTGAATACTATACATGCAATCTTCGGCTTGATGCTAACATGTGAAAGAAGAAAGTTATAATGACAGTGGAAGAATTGACTCCAAAGGATACTGAGAGTCATCATTGGGAGGACACAATAGTTGGCGTATTCTATTCGCTATCAGCCATTGTATGCTTCATACCTTACGTCGTGGTTCTGAAAGTAAGTAAAAGGTTTGCACTTTCATATGCATAATTTTCAATGCTTTTTCCTTTCTGCAGCAGCATGTTATTCAAACAGAAAAGAAACATTCAATTTATTTTTGAGGAAATCGCTGTTTTCTATTGTGGTCCTAGATATCGATGAAGATTTTTAAAAAATAATAATCATTATACAGATTAAGCGATGAGTTAGAATAATGGTGAGTGATGCTGACATGCCTTACATTACAGTTGTACACTTACAGATAAATATTAACTCTTAAATAATTTTCATTACATAATTCTAATCATAAATAGCCACCGATATATTCACACCAGTTTTCTTCAATTTTAGGCTATCACAACCGACAAAGAACTCATGAAGTTGACCTCTTATCGAATAATCGTCCATTTGGGAATTAGAGATATTCTGCTGCTGATTGTTCATTTTATATCTGGGCCGCTAACAATTTGTCAATGTACTCTACATTTGTATGTGATCAAGGTGGGAAATGAGATTTTTCAATTATCCTATGGTCTAAATAATTAGTTCATTCCAATTCTCGAGCTTTATTTAGAGCTTGCGGTAAGGGTTCTGGCAAATTGATCCTCTTTAGTTCTCTTAGGAAATTTCGACACTTTTTAATGCTGCATGAAAACCTTCATATTTCGGACTTGATAAATTACATTAAGATGAGTTTATTACGGGTAGAGAAAAAAATAACGTTAATGTTCCACGGAAACTTTCTCAATCTGTCGCTTTCGATGTATTTATCGCCCTCATACATCAGCAGAGGGGAGAGGGGAAACTTGCGCGAAATGCGGTGGAACCTAAAACATTCACAACTAAAATCATGACGGGCGTGAAACGTTTCATTTTCCTACTGGGCAATGTTGGGGAATTTGAACCGAGCGTTAATGTACTTTCATGGGCAGAATAGAGGGAGGTTGCGAGATCACACGAAATCTTTTTCGAAGAGCTCATTCATTATCCTATACCTGAATGTGAGAGAATAAACGAGACTTAATAAGTGCCTGATTTAGGTAGTGGGAGCAACTGCAACAAGCAGCTATGTGCCGTATGCTCTAATGACGCTACTGCTCGCCTTCAACCGTCTCGTTCAGCTTTGTTTTACTAACTTTGTTGACACGCTGTTTAGTTACAAAAGGACAACGGTAAGTGCGCATGGTTAAATACAAAAGCAGGTACTGTGCTGCCTATCATAGGAGTTTTTAAATTGTATGTAGTCTATAGCGAATGATTATTTCTCACGACGTGGCAGAAATGTTTTCTGACTGCCGCTATTTTGATGATGAAAGTAATAAAAGCCCCCTCATCCAGAAATAGCCATCGATCGCGCTGCTGCAAATAATTATTCATTTCATGTCCCTATATCGCTAATTAAACGGCCAAGCGTTAATGTAATGCCAGTATTTTATGCACTGTAATTACTCTACCACTGCATTGCGGCATAAGGCGATCAAGATTGCTTGCTTCAGGATTGCGTATTAGGACATTGACGTTTTCCTTCTCTCTCAGAAATCGTCCCGTTACATTACTTTACAGACATGATCTTAACCTCAGCTTAGGGAAAGTGGGTTTACTTGGCGTCTGGGGCTATACATCCACACCGTGTTTGTTTCCTCCGTTACCGATGCATTATTCCCACTTGTCTGACTCGCTTAAAATGCTCTGTTTGACGCAAGTGTTTCATGTAAAAGAATGGCAGAATTGCATAGCATATTATCAGTCCATGATGATTTCGAAATGCACTTCTCCCTTCAAAGAACGTCCCCAATCCTAGATTTTAATACATTTTCTAATTCATCAAGTGCATCCCATGCTTTGACAGATACTTGCATCTAACAAATATCGTTATTTCGGCCTGCTACCGGGTTTTTCCGAGTATAAGCCCCGGGGCTTGTAATAAGAATTGGCACTTTTCGCGTCTCTACTTTGTCCCCAAATAGAAGCCCCGGGGCTTCTATTTGGGAAATTCAATTACATAACGCTTTTCGCAGTACCACTCATACTTGCGTGTTGCGTCGTTTTTTCATCTTTTAAATTAATTTTATACGCAAATGATGGAAGATCTATATGATTTTTGCAAATTCTAATAGAGAATGCGGTATTTACACGTAAAATTCATTAGAAATAATTTCGCGTCACGCATTCATGGTGATCCTTTTTCGGCTCCAAATATAACCCCCGGGGCTTCTATTTGGAAAGTCAAACCGAATATAAGCCCAGTGGGGCTTCTATTTGGGGGGGGGGGCTTCTAATCGGAAAAACCCGGTATATCATTTCGTTTGATCATTCGTTCGATCATCTTAGTGCATTGAACGAAAAACCACACAACTGACCTTTGAATGTATGAGAAGGCGGTCCATATAAGATCCGGCTTGCTTGCTCCTATATCCATGCAGCTTCAAAGGCATTCAAACGTCTTCGAAATATAATACGTAGTTGTTTCACTCAGTTTGCACAATGCGCATTTACACAAAGTATAATTGTCGTGTGCCAAAGCTTTCATGGTGGGATTACATGCTGAGCAGTGTTGCAATAGTTGAAAAAAAATGAATATAGTTAGTACTAAGTACTAAATTAAATTTTAAAATTAACTAGTTAATAACAATAACAATTTAATAACATAACTAGTACTAAATAGCAATTTAGTACTAGTTATTAACTAGTTAATTTTAAAATTCAATTGTTTTCAGATTTTATTTTTATCAGCTGATGGTAGCAAATAGTTGTAAAATAGTACTATTTTGCTAAATAGTACTAGTTAAAAAAGTAGAAAATAGTTAGTAATAAGTACTAAATAACAATTTAGTACTAGTACTAAAATGAATTAAATAGTACTATTTGCAACACTGATGCTGAGGCCTCCATCATATAAAACCTTCCTGATTGAAAGCTAAAAAATCTCTTCATCCCACAAGGATATAAGGATACAGTAAATTTAATGTAAGCAGTATAACTGGTGCATTTTTAATCAAGCAGACATGTTTTAGTTATGGCTCATCGGGTGTCATGGAATTGGTTTCATTTTTTTCATTATCTTAGTAAGTCCGTGGGCAAGCATGATCTACTTTCCCGATTTGTACTCATGGGATTACGACAGGAAAGCGTCACTCAGCTGGCTCGTACAGGGGTTCGCAAAGTGGATTGAAATATCGGTTGTTATCGTCTCTGGGATCATCTACGTCATTGTGGTCATCTTCATTATAATCTCGGTAATGCACTAAACTTAATCGTTAACAACTTGAAATATAAACTTTCAAATTACTGAAATCACTTTGTGCTTTAGAGAAAGAAATTTCAAGAAATCAACAATTATGCTCAGGAGAAGCGAATTTTAATCCAGGCCGCAGTTATCACCATATACTGTACCATTTTGAACGTTACATGGCACAACTACTCGCTGTTTCTTCCGGACACCAAATGGGCCTATATGGGCCTCAACGTCATGTGGATCTTCAACGGCGGCATCAATCCCGTCATTTACCTTATTTTGAACAAGTAATGCATTAGAGAATTATTGATAGAGATCTTGGAGCACAAAGGCGGTCAAATTGTGCCTTTGGGTATCGTAAAATGGCTGTAATAGGCTAAATTGCGAGCAATGTCACTACTGTTCCTTTCACTTAACTCTCTTATCATGTTGGCCTGTATCCTATATTGCTCTTGTCGGGATACAGGTCAACGTGCGTAAGATGGCAGTGTGGACGCGCCCATCGTAACATGCCTCAATGATTATTATACTAGCTAATTCATTTTTCGTTGCGCTTGTCAGAAGCTTACCACCAGTATAAGGGATGGACAAAGTGTTTGGTCTTTTAAAAGTGATCATCTTTGAGACTTTGTGCAGTTTTTGAACCCAACGCTACCGCTGAGATACAATGCAATTCTAGCAATACAAAAACCACTTTATTCAAATTTTCTGACAGGGATATCAAAAGACTGCTATTATATTTTTTTCAGTTGTCAGTTGATCCTCATTTCAGTTTGTTAAACTCCACGAGTATCCTATAGCTAAGCTTGTAGGACAGTTTGCAAACATCCAAACAAGAGAACTTTGACTTCTTATGAGGAAATCTCTGCAGTCTATATCCTAAAGCTATTGAACGTTGAAAATTAAGAACCTGCCATAGCTTTGCACGGACATCACTGCAGTATCATACAAAAATATGATTTTTAAATGAAAGCAACAAAAAACTGACTATTCAGTTCCTCGCTCCTTGACAAAATAGAATTTTTTATCATGAACCTCTCTAAACCTGCCAAAAGAGCACCTTACATTGATCTGCAAGTCTGCAATTTCATCGCTGATTTACTCTTTCTTGTCTCGTTAATTCTTTCTCGCATATATTTCAGAACGGTACAAGAAAAGGTTAAAGTTTTATCGAAGATGTCAACTGCAGCCGTTACAACGAAAGTGAAGAGGTTGAAGGAACAGTCGCAACTCGCGTGGATAAACAGGAATTCAGCTTCCAACGATCTCTAAATAGATTCCTCTTTTCTTTATTTTGCTTGAAGTTAGGCTATTTATCGTGCAATTGCTATTGAACATTTTCATTGCGATTTGATAAACTGTAATGCGTCTAACTGTATACATCTTTTTTTGCATAAAAGTATATACCCTCAAATAGTGTATGAAAGTGAATTTTGCATTGGAGACAATTCATACAGGATGGCACAAAACATCTGATACCACGTTTGAACGAACGAACAAAAGTGGCTTAAGCTTTAGATTCGGCTTTGGCTTTAGGCTAAGTGTTAGCGTAGGCTTAGGATTGTAGGAAATTCTGAAGAATGCATTATATAAGAGGGATGCCGCGGTCCCGATTTTTTGCTCATCTTTTCGTCTCAGCGAGAGAAACAGATGGTATAAATTTGTTTCACTATGGGGACCGCGGCACAAAGATATAGGGGTTAGAAAAGGACATCTTTGGAAAAGGATGCATGTAACATAATTTGTTGGGAAAATCAGTGATATTTGGATGTAGTTTAAGATATAATTTACGTAAAACACACAATATACTTTATGTGCAAAGTACTTAAAGACTATCTTGTCTTTAAGGTAGAGAATAGTTTAGTGTGAAATATAATTATAGTTTGTGTCGTTTAGCATGAAAAAATTTTCGGTTTCAAAAATGGGGAATTGGCAAAACGCAACCGCAACTGACTTCGCCAGTTGCCCTAAAATATTTTGTTTCAAAAACGGCAATATGAGACATTAGTTGGGAGAGAACGAGTACCTTTGTTCAAGAAAGGGAAATAATTATGAAAGAATAAATATTATCAGATGAGGGTCTATTGAATTGTTTGTTCAAATTTGCAGGTATGGTACTGAAAACGGAAAAATGCTGAAAAAAGCTTCAAATTGGTAAGTTCTGTTGAAATGATTAAGTTTACTCCAATACTGAGTTTTCTGCAGCCACTCCAGGGGTTAAGATGGGCGAAATACAAGTGAGCTTATCTCATTGGGGCGCAGACATGCAGGATGGCCCGAAAGTCACTTTACAAGTTTGATTTCTTATTAATCCGCAATGACTAATTTGTATGCGGTTTTTTCATCTGATAAATATTATTGATAAAAAACTGCATTCATTTTGTTATATCTTAGCAGAGTTATAAGAAATCAAACGTGTAGAGTAACTTTTGGGCTACCCTGTATATCTTTATGGTTCTGTTCTTCATGTGTTTAACTGCATTTATTTTCAGAGGATGAGCTAATGCTTAAACATTTTGCATTTTAGCAGGGGTTTGTGCACCACCAAATTGTAGGTGATAGCAACTCACTATCTACTGATCGCTCCACTTGCACATCCCACCAGTGTCATTGTTGTGGGGTGGTGCTGTAGTTGACAGTCATATGGTGTCACTGTTGACTACAGTGCCTATATAAGTTGCGCTATGTACTGCTCACTCACATTGTCTATGCTTGTTGGGGTGTTGAAATCCCAGAGTCCCGGCACGGGGAGTTAGTGCATGAAACCATAACCATTCTCGTGAATGTATGTGTAGCTTAGCGCACGCTCACTGTTGCACGTTGTTATATGACGCTTGCGCTGTATCCTACTGACTGGTGTACCCAATTAGTTGTATGCCCATTTGGCCGCGAGAGTAAATAGAAGAATTGAGCAGAGTCAACTATCTAAGAACACAACAATGCTCGTGCCTCGCTTATTGTCTGCTCCCACTTCCACTTGGTTGAACCATTGGTGCCGGCACTTGATGGCACAATCCATTGGTTTCGTTGGAGTATACTGCTTGTGGCCCTAGTCTCCCACCAATAGACTGCAAGCTATAACAGTCATCATCCTGGCATGATCGCAGTTAAAGGAAATGATTATATATAAAGAGGTAATGCAGATTGAATGAGAAGAGTTGTTGTTTTTTGTGTAGAGCTTGGGTTGTTAGGCCAGACTCAATGGCAGTTTTCAAGGAATAAAGAGAGGGAAGACACAACTAGATCTTATAAATGGAGGCTGAGCTGGGAAGCTGAAACAAGAATGACAAATGGAGGATAGATCAACCAACAATGCCTCAAGATTAAAACTGGACACAGTATGTTGTTTCCAACCAAATTGATGAGTTGTTGTATCTATGTATGCATGAGCGCCCAGACCAGTATGTATTTGTGTTAGTGTGTACGCTTATCATTGAATAATATCCCAGACAGACATTGAGTATCTTTTATATCGGCGCTAGATAAGCATGCAAAATGCATTTGAGTAGGATATTTGTTGCATTGGCAATGTACTTTATAGGATTCTGCTGAGAATGATAAGTGCAGCTGAGGTTCTGCTAACTGCTGTAGTAAACCTTGATCAGGTAAATGCCCTTACCATAGATGTAGTGCGCGATAAGTGTGTCCTCTTATCTGCACAAATGCTGTGGTGCAGTGAAATGATAGGAGATGGCTGTAGAGCACTCTATGGCGCCAATGAACGATTTGAAGCAAAGACAATGAAAGTCCAGTGACTGTGTGCTGAGGTGGCCTAATTGTGCATAGAATTGGAAGGATGTCTTAAAGATTATGACTGAACTATACCGTATGCAAAATTCATGCAAGCCATGATGACATAGTACAAGAGCTCTAAGACAAATTGATCCACATGAAGGTGGTGTGATGGCGACTCCCCATGCTCACATATTCGCTCAGTCCAGATATTATTCGGGATCCACCACCCTCTGCAACAAAGGTTCACTGAATCATCTCAGATGTCTTCTACAATCGCTTCTACAGAACCCCCTGTCAACACTGCTTTGCTCACATCAGTGACAGCAACTGTCAATGTTGAAATTGCCATCAACAATGAATTGCAGTCAACCATGGACATCTTGATTCCAACAGAATTGGAAACGCGAGATTTGAATGATGCTGATTTGGGAAGGAATCCCTGAATTGATATTCTGTGCAAGAAGGTGGAGTTGTTGCGCGATAAGCTTGCGTGCGTCAAGGATCAATTCATCTCGTCCACCATCAGTGAGGAGAAGCTTGCATCAGTGGAAGCTCAGTTGAATCAGGCCTCCCAATTCGTCAACATCATCTCTGCCACCAATGCCCCCTCATTTCCCATTGGCAGAAAAGGATGCAGAAGGAAGATGATCCACCAAGCGAGATCCTTTCAAGATGTGTGAATCGCAAAAGCAAAGGAGCATATTAAGCAACAGCGTCATAACGTTCTCCCAATACTTCTGCCCACAAATATCTCTTGGATAATGCTGTCAAAGAGGAGCGTTGATTACTACGAAATCGTTGAAATGGCCGAGCACGTGGCGCCAGATATTGCAAAAATGGATGCTTTTTTCAATGAAGTGGCCAAATTGAACCATATGCTCCAGCAAATTCCAGATGAGATATTTGATGGGGATACAGCAGAGATGAAATGGCAAAAAATTTTCAAGGGCCACGATATGCTTCCATGCCTCTACAAACTGGTCAGCATCATCCTCTCAATTCAGGTGGCAACTCTTCTGTGCCCCTATAAACTGGTCAGTATTATACTTTCAATTCAGGTAGCAAACTCTTCCATGGAGCGGGTCTTCTCTTTGTGCAGCGCACAGTGGACAGATGTTAGAAACCTGCCTAAGGTCGACACAGTGAAAGCTCTTCTACAAGTCCGAGTTAATTATGATATTGACTGCGCGGGAATGTACTATTTGCTAATGAAAAATAGTCAACTAAGAAAAAACATTCAAGGAGGAGAGAAATGGAATTGACTTGTTTGTTTTTGTTGTGGAGGCGTTGTCATTGCCGTTTATATTCGAATTCAATTTAGTCAGCGAGAGACGATTAGAGAGTACACTTTCTCCTACATATGCTATTCACCTGAACGAAGTTAATCCGTGATCGCGTGCCGCTCACGAGACACTTGTATGGGTTAATGTAAAGGATAAATGATGTTGTTACAAAAGGTGTGATAGCATGCAGTACATCGCTCGAGTCGTGACAGTTTTACATGTTTAAATATATTATGATTTATTGTAGAAATAATGTGTTTAAAGCGGGTATATGGGTCTTATTGAAAGTGTCCTTTTTTTCTGTCAAAATCTTTTTTTTTTAAAATGTCCTTTTTTCTGTGTCAAAATTAGAGACGGGCAGCCGAAATCTTAAAAAATTCATTGATCAGAAAAAATAAACCGTTGGATAGCGGAAATCGCGATTAGTATGATTACAATGTTTTCGTAATTTTATAGATAACTCAGGCTCTCAAAATTAAGTTGGAAGTTTGATCCTTTCGGTCACTTTTACCCATGCTTAAGGCGGCCAATTAACGGTCATAATGGAAATCGCGACTGCGCGTCAACACTCCCAAAATTGCCTTGATGGATCAAGAAATCTTCAAATTGCTTATTTACTGACAGTTATAAGGTTAAAAAACAGCAATTTAAGCTGAAAGAAACACTAAAGAACGTCGATAACACAATATTTGAAACAGTCTGGTCATTTTGATTCATTTTGTTTGCTATTCTGTTGAGATTTAGCAAAAAGAGACTGAAGCCGAAATTTTGTTGCCCTAAAATTGCTTTCAAAGCCAAAACTGCGCGGTCTAATTTCTTCAGATCCATTCATATGAGTACTCAGAAGATTCTCCTGTATTTCCTCTCTCTGGTGATGTAGGAAACCGGCTGATCTGTTTTCTCTTTCTTAAGTTACAGATCTTTAAGCGCGCGCAACTCCTAATTTTCGCTACTTTTACATACTAAACGTTCAAACAGAAAACTGCGGGGGTAAAGTGAAGTAATTAGTTGCGGAACAGGGTGAATCAGGGGTAATCAATGCCATAGATTTCGAATTTGAAGGGAACCAAGCCTCTCGATTCGTCGTTACTCAATAAATTGCAGAAAACCGAAAAGCCGTATATGTTGCGCAGGTCTTTTTCACCTTATTATAGTCTCTATTGAACAAAATGAAGGTATATAGGCAATTAGATATCATAAAAATAGCCTGCGAGTTGTTAAACGATATATATCTATGCTCTAGTGCTTTTTATTGAATTTTGAAGTTTACGTTTAGCGTTTAGCGGTCAGCGGGCTCCAAATACCGTAATTTCACTACCGAATTTATACGCACGCTAATTGCTGGGCGCGCAGTCGAGTGAAAGCGACTGGTCGGAACCACCTTTGATCATCTCTACGTATGTGGATACTCAAAATAGCAAATGTCTACGAGCGCTCGGCACAATTTCTCCTCCTTCTCATCATAAAAATGCGCCGTCATTGCTATATAGGATTTGCTCATTCCGGGCGCCGTCCATATATCGATTTCCAAAGACAAGTACTTAGCTAGCTGAAGGCGGCTTTTCAAGTCGCGGTGGGCGGCCTCGGCAAGTTGGATGATTCAACTGGTTACAGTCTTGCGGGACTTAATAGGATACCCAGGACAGGCAGCACTCATTAAACCTTTGAACTCACTGGAGTCGACGGCGTTCAAAGATATGTTTGGAAGAGCGAAGAACAGCGCGATCAAATCGTCGATCTTCTTGACGAGTTCAATCGGCAGGTTTGGCGTCGGCCGGTTCTCAGAATGGTCCGTTTCCAGTCGGGTCAGAGACGAGTACAAAACCACTTCTTCTTCTGCCTTTCGGCGCACTGACGCTTGGAATTCTTGGTAATCGACCTTGTGAGCCTTTTTTAAGGTTATTTTCAAGAGTCGACGTTTTGCGCCCTCGATTCAAGTACTTGCAGTTCCTACAGTACGATACGTCATCATCTCTCGCGTATTCGAAGAAGTCCCATCCAACCCACTTGCGCTTCGGTCCTCTGATCCTTAATTCGAGCAGGGTTACCATTTATACTTTTTTTTAAAGAATTTTTCTTAAATTTAGGTGTGCTGTCTTAAATCTTATAAGACACAAAAAATTTTAAGACAGAAATGGAGCAGGCAAACGTGTAAATTTTTGTCATTCGCTGAAACGTTACGATTGTAGTGCCATCTTCTTGTCTTTCTTGGAGATCAGATGTTACTACTAAAGCTTATTCTTCTTTTTCATAAAAAAGGAGATTTCGAAAAAGTCGTAATACAATCACATATTTTGTCTTTAATTTGACCTCAAGTTGGAAGCGTTTGTCTTAAAAAATTCTTAAATTTCATTAACTTTTAACTTAAAAAGCGATTGTCTACCTGGCATCCCTGAATTCGAGCGATGTCGGAGAGGCGTCGGTAATAGGGAAGGAGTGTTCAGTCAATGACTCTGTTAGCGTCGTTGACTCTTCCATGTTGGGATGAAAAACAACAGAAAACAAACAATTTGGGAATGCAATCATTAACAAGTGCACTGCTGTGTTGCCGGGTATGCCATTAGATGTGCATGTCATATGATAGTGACTGGATTCAAGCGGTTATTTAAATGCCGTACTTACCAAGTTATAACTAGGTAAGTAGTAAGTAAATGAAAACAAAATTCGGAGTAGTAAGTAAAAAGTAACTTACTACTCCAAATTTACTTAAGTAAACTAGGTAAATTTACCTAGTTGCCCAACACTGTACCTATCATACAATGCTATTATAGAAGGTGGGTCTGAAACAGTAAAATCAGTTTATACCGCCATATACCGCGCGTGTGCAAGACAGCCCCTGCCACCCCACCACAGGATTTATTTTGGTAAACAAAAGATATGAAGAAAAAATTTTTGCAGTTAAGGGAGTAACATTGATTTTTGAATGAATGGAAACTAATAATAAGAATCGTTAAGGTTACATCGATATAATCAAATCATCTAAACCAAGTATATTTTGGTCAATCACTGAGCGCAATAAGCACAACGATCTCTTTTGTATTTAAGATAAAATTTTCGTAGAATTAAGTAAACGTTAATTTATCTGTAAAGAAAAAAAAATTGCTATGAAAGAAAGTAAGCGTGGCAGCAAGAGCCAAAGTATATAAAAGCTGACCAAGGACAAATATTGAGCGCGGAACATCTCAGTGCAGCAGGTGATTAGAAGACATGCAAAGAAACGCTCCTTTTAATTGTAGAGTAATAATAATTGGGTTGTCTTCCAATCAACTCTGTGACCAGTGCTGCCTAGTAACGGAAACACTGAGGTTGTTTGCAGCCGTCGCTTACGATTACGTCACAAATAATCTCAGTGTTTATGTGAAGTGTCATGCAGCATCTTGCACGTGATTTAAACTATTGGGTTGATGCTGGTAGCTGCCATTGGTTATTCTTTTCTGTAAACTTGATCCGCTCAACCATATTATTTTCCACAATGAAATTTAACTGATTTGTCGAAATCAACCTGGTACCCTTTTAAAATATACTAGTTATCAGAGAGCACCCAAAGCAATGCTCATTTGCATTAGTTGGGCAATATTAATTAGGCTGTCTTCCAATCAATCCCCAAGAATAATGCTGCCTAGCAACCATTATTAATTATGACGGCTTTAGGCTTAGGATTAAAGTTGCAAAAAGCGCATCTATGTCAAAGGAGGAATGCCGGGGTCGTAATATTTCCTCTGGTCGATTAGTCTAGGTGAAAGAAAGAGCTGTTTTAAGAATTATCCTAAATGGGGACCCCGGCACTAAGATATAGGGGTTAGGAAATGGGCATCTCCGACAAATGTGTATTACCGTAATTTGTTGGGAAAAATCCATTAAGTTTTCACGCCTTTCTTATATATAAAACATGGGAAACTAATGCGATCCTCATTTTGAAGAGGTGATGCATTCTCGGATAGCCTGTAAAGAACAGAAGAGACCTGCATACAAGTTATCCCGAATAAAGATTTAATGTAGGGAAAGAACTTTGACTTCCTTAAAACAGTTGTGGCAAAATGAAACTGGAACTAATATTCCTTTTCAGCCCAAATTGGCTTCTTTATTATGAGAACACGAAAAGATGTTTGAGAATAAAAGATCGCTGCAGAAGAGGAGAGAATGAAGAATAGCAAATATTTTTGATGATCAGGGACTCATTTTAAGTAATTTTTAACTCAGTTAATTTAAGTTAAGATTAATTGAATAATAGTGAGATTAAAAGTCAAGATTTGAAATTGAGCTAGGTAAAAGTACTTTACTCAATTGTTATTACGAAGAAGCGATTTGTCATCCCAAAACTAACCAGAGTAGTCGCCAACATTGACCTAATTGAGGTAGTCCCGATCTTTGACCTACTAAAACTGGTTGGCCTTACTGGGACTAACCACTTGATAAACGTTTACAAACGACGATTCCCTGTGTAAGGCCAGAGTTTGAATTACATCATGTAGTTGGATACTATCACAATTGAGTTTGGATCGTCTGTATCTGTACAACTAAATTGTTATGAGAATGATAAAAAAGAAGAGTAATGTCGCATTCAAAGCGTCATTTTCAACAATTGTTTACTTTAGTAACTATTTTAGTAAAAGTACTTTTGCTACAATGGTGGCTAGTTAAGGGACGATCACATAGCGGTGACAAGCGAGAAATGTAGCTGGCGACAATTTAATGTTGTCTGTTCTTGCAATATGCAGTAAAAAAATTCGAACTTTAAACAGATTCGAGCAAATTTATATGCATGATATATATGATAAGCTTGTGTTCAAATATACCACCTTTCTGTTTAAAATACAATAAAAAGCTGCAATATTCCTCGCTAGATTACGCTAAATCAATAATGCCGCCAGCTGCAAGTGCAGCCAGGCTGCCAAATGTCGCCGCATGCAGCTGCAATGTGACATAACGCGGCGAAATTTTAGCCTCTGATACAATGCTCTGACTGCGTTTGACCGACTGACTGCCAATGTTAAAGTACATTACAGTCAGTTGGTCAGACGCAGTCGGAGCATTTTATGTGAGACTTTTGTTGCCGCTATGTGACCGCCCTTTACTTAAAGGCTGCCAGATGGTGTTCATTTCAAAGTCTTGGTCTTTATTTTCATGGGGCAGGCTTTGAAAATGCGGTTATTAAATGCCTTTACTTTGTGAAAAATGATCTTGCAGCCCTACTTTACTTCTAGGACATTGAGTATTTCATTTCCTTTCCAGAAAACAGATTAGTATTGTGATTTCTTTCCCGATCCAGGGGCCGAATTCAGTAACGCGCCGGAGTGCTCGCGGTGTGCACTCCCACTGTGTTAAGAGATAGGCAGGAGTGCACGCCGCGAGCACTCCGGCGCGTTACTGAATACGGCCCTAGGAAACAGGTTAGAAAAATAAACAGGAACTTGCCAATAGCTTCAACAGGGAGCCTTTAGTTTTTTCATGCAAATTTCCAAGAAATAATTGATGTCTAATCGTGAATGATTCACGCTCTTTTTTTTAATAACGGTGGCGCGAGTCTCAATTGGAAATCTGTGTTTGGTGGTACCAACTCGGTACAGTATATGCATGCTCTGACGTCGGCCGCAATTTGAGGCTGTGCAATGTGTAATTTAGTGCAGTATCTGTTCCTGAATAAATTAACAAATTCAGGGGAATACTGCTGAAAGCATGTGCTAATCTATCAAAATAGCACCCATAGCTTCCATAACTGATCCGAATTTAGTGTTAACGCGTTTGCGATCAGTAAGAGAGCTTTAACAGAGAATGGATGCGCAAACATGGAATGTGATACAACTGGGCGCCGCTTTCATGTTAATATTCGCCGCTTTTTCCACGTCTAATGTCATCGAGGTACTGTAGTTTGGCAATTATCAAACAGAAGAATCAATCTAACCTATTTTTTCAGGAGACTGTCATGATGAGTGTCGCCAATTCCACCGCCGGCGATATCCATAAGTATTCTGGATATTACAGGCTAGATTTTTCTTTCGATAAACTGAAATTTTTCCGATTGATATCGCTGTGTCCTTATTGCATTTTTTGTGCATTATTTTTAATGGCACTAATAGTTCAAACTTATTTTTATTTCTACGAAATATGACGTAGATTCTGACTATCCACCTACGACAATGCTATTGCGATGGGTCTGTATCCTTTTCCTTCTCTTTTTCTTTTCACTATTAACAATCATTATAAACCCTACTTGCCCATGCATTGTAGAGTTATCTACACGAACTGTATATCGCATAATATCGGTAATTTGCTGTGTTAGAGCAAAACTAAATATTCTAATTGCAGTCTTTCGATCATCTACGCAGTCTTCACTTTCTCCAACTTTTTGGCGCCTCCAATAATTGGAATTATCGGTGCGAAATGGTCGATGGCAATTGGCGCGTCATGTTACTGTCTTTTCATGCTTGGATTCCTCAAGCTTACCGGCTGGTTTCTTTATCTATCTTCTGGCCTCGTTGGATTAGGCGGTGCAAGTAGGACTTTTTTCTATAGCATTTCCAACTTTAATTGGACATTTCCCTACCTTATCAAGCACTCTCCAAAGCAAATTAGAGTTTTCAAGCAAAATGTCAAATTTTGCTTGGAAAGTGTTCAACTCGAATTGGAAATGGTATCCATCGATAAGGTTGTCTCAAAAGTTGATGCACGAAATTGTCTCTCAGGCCTTGTTGAAACGTTTCATTGTGGTATAGATGGTGCAAAGCAGACTTTTTCTGAGAATGAAACCGCATTTTGAGTCTCTGGGAATTTTATTCTGACTGATCAGCAGTTACCAAATTACGGCATCCTTGGCGAAATCGTTATTTTCTGTGAGAGTCGCTTGTGGTTACGCTTATTACTGCCAGATAAGACGAACGAAATGAAAATTTCTGCCAAACATAAACTCCCAAGTTATCAGTTTAACAGTTGATAAATGCTCTGGTAAGATTGAACAAGTAACATTTGATATCCACTTTTAATGGATCAACTTTTGAGGCGACCGATAATAAATATCGGATTTCAGTTTTGTGGACTGGTCAAGGCAATTACTTGACACTTAACTCAACAAACGATACAATCGGTCGCAACAGTGGAATATTGTGGGCGATGATGCGATCCTGGTTCGTTTTTGACGACAAATGCTCACATAACATGAACATTTTCAGTTTGATAGCTGGCGGAATATTCCTGTATTTTATGATGCCATCGATAAAGGATATAGATACAGCGAAAACGAAGCTGCTGTACACATGCTTCTCAGCCGTTTGTGGGATGGGGATATTAACTTTGACGCTATTGCGATCACCACCCCAGCCCACGGAATCGGAGAATGATTTAGATGCGCTTGTCGAGTCATTATCAGCGGAAGATCAGCAGGTGGTCGATAATTTCAAAGATGTTAATGTGAAGACGACCCAAGCGCCTGGCTTGACCGAGAACTTTCGTTAGTTCCTTTTCTCTCTTTCTTCAGTTGTATATCTTTGGCATTCGATATTCAATGACTGTACTGCATAAAAATGACTAGCGGTGGTTGTACGAAAATCAAAATGGTGCAAAATTTCACCTGCTTTAGCCGCCTCAATGATTTGGCCATTGTTTGTCTTCTTTTCTCTTTTTCTGCTGAACAAAAATTTATGAGCAGGGCAATTCCTGAGATGATTATTTTTCATGCTGAAATCGGCTATGATAATGCAGCTCGGTATATGTTTTATAAAGTCATTGCTGATCATGATTGCACTATATTTGTATGAATAATATGCACTTTTTCTCCAAAAATCAGGTTCTGGGATGCTCTAACCTTTTTGCTACGAGACCATGAAAATAGCCCCGAAATCGAAAATGTTTGATCGGTTTTCGACTACAATATCCCTACCCTGAATCTCAGGCATCTGATGCTTTGCCTGAAGCAAGTCGTGAAGGAGGTCTTTCAAACGTACCCCCGGGCAAAAGAATCTGCTTCCTCTCAGCCAAGCTATGATGAGAGGTTTTTTTGGGTACACCCTGTATAATATAAATCACATAAACCGTGAAGATATCAAGTATTCCTTTTCAGTCCGCACATTTACAATGCTGAGAACAAAGAACATGGCACTATTGGCTGTCGTATTTATGTATTCCGGAGTAGAAATGACATGGGGCGGCATCTACTCCACCTGCCTCGCATTCACCAACAAACTTAATACCAACAAAAGCTCCTTACTCGCATTCAATACTCTGGCACTCGGGATTGGACAAATCGTTGGCAAGTCTTTTATTTTTATTCAATATTTTTGATGAACACTTTCCAATTGCGTGACGAAAAGCATAGTAAAACAAATAAGGTAGAGCAACTTGTGATCATGTCAGATATATGAAAATAGCGACACACTACGACGGCTGAACGCGATTGTATGCCGCTTTGGCGTTTGCAATCGCGGCTACAGCGCTAGTACTGGCATGACGCTCAGTTTCTCAGCAATATCGTTCAATACCGTTTTGTTTAATAGTTGTTTTGTTTGTTTTGTACTGCTACCCAGGCTGCAAAACTCATTTGAACGCGAGTAATTAAAGTAGTATTTAACAAAATGAGGCGGTATTGTATTGTGCAGGAAACCTGGTATATTCATGCAAACAAGCAATCCTCGTTCTATTTTGTACATCCACACGAATTTACCGTAATATTATTTACTGCGTAACACGGCGCTGATTCGCCCGGTTTTAGAGGGTCACACTGTTTTTGTTTCTTTCCATATGAAAGCTTTAGGTGTTAATTTGCATGTATCTAATGCTTTCTATTTTCCAGTCGGCGTGTAAAATGCGATTATAGTATTCCCTGGTGGCTTCTTTAAATTCAAGATAAAATGTTAAATATATAATTTAAATAGCTGATGTTTTTTCAGGCGGTGGCGCATTCGGAATTCTTGGTCATCGAACAAATGTTTATGGACGCAATCCGATCATTTTGCTGGGCACGGTGATCCATTTATTCTGTTTCTTTCTGGTCTTTCTGAATATTCCAATGGATGCGCCTTTGAAGATGACGGACGAGTCATCATATATGCACCCTCCAAGGTTTTTTCATCTGTTAAAAACAACTTCTTTAAAGATCGATGCTGTTTCAGTTTTGCGTTGGCGCTTGTCTGCGGGCTTATGCACGGTTTTGCGGACAGTTGTTGGAATACGCAAATCTACTCTATACTAGGGTCATTGTACTCTAAAGAGAGCGCTCCCGCTTTTGCTCTCTTCAAGTTTTTCCAGGTAATTCTTAGCGTTCTTTGAGTTGGTTCTAAACTCGAATTTGCTGCGAAATATTACTATGTATGCGCAACACATTCTGTAGTCAATATTGCTTCATTTGTAACGATACGATGGAGAGAATTCTATTATACGTGTATGACGCTGAAACTGCGCGTATATCGTTCTGAGGTTAACATTTGTAGTTGCCAGCATCAAAAAGAGACCATTCAGCTTCATACACTTTAGATCTGTTACCATATGTATGCTTCAGCAGGCTAATAAATATAATAGAATGAGTTATTTACCATACTTTGCGCCAAACCTAAAATATTGCGCTTTTGGTTAAAATATTACTGTGCATGCGTTCACATTTTGCGCGCTTTGCCCACAAATCATTGATTGATTCCTCAGCATGCTAATGCACTGAAAAGTGTTTGCTCTTCAGAAATATATCTTCAATAAGTTTTTACGAGCGAACTTAGCTTATCCCTACAAAAGCGCAGCTCCTCCCTTTCCCCTTGGCTCAGGGCACACCTACAATCTAGGTGATTAGGAGCCCTTTTGATTGCGTCTTGCATACGCCTAGTACGCAACTGGACCATCTGCCTGGTTACTATTTGCATTTCAATAACGCTGCCTATTTCAAAATAACGATTGCGCAAAGTGGGCCGACTGTCTGAGAGAAGGTGTCTCCTCACCTTCAAAACCTTCTCAATTTGCTTCTCCCTGATTGTCAGACAGAACTGAACCAAATCAATGACTAATCCCAACTATTCTAAGTGCTGCACTGGAAATCAAATGGACTTGGATGAGGCTGTAATAATGCCCGCCTCTCAGAAGTTGCGCAAGAAAATAATCCCTGTCTGAAGGCACAGCTTGTACAAGTTGTCAAGAAATATACCATTGTCAAGGTAGAGGGCACACTTTATTCCTTGCTCTCACCATCGTTTCAGTAATGGGTGAAAAAGCTTTGTAAACACCATTGGCGTCAATGCCAGCCCAAAGGGGAGGACATTGCACACAAAATATCTTTTCAATCCATCTATAGTCCATGCAAGCCCCAAAATTCTCGATGTTCTGGGTGTATTTTGATATGTTGGTAACCACTTTTTAAATCGAATTTTCCAAAATAACTGCCTTGGCACAGGGCAGGTCTGATAGTTTCAAACATCTTGTATGAGACTATGGTGTCACTCAAAAACTGATTTATCCATGACAGGTTGAGAATTAGGTGCAATTTCTCACTCTTGATTGCCATTGATAGTGGGCTCATTACCAATGGATGTCCTTTCCAATTGGAAATGGCTTGACTCTTGAGCAGTGAACAGACCTTGGCAATCACAAACTTGCTGTGTCATATGGCACTGCGATTATCTCCCGCTACCATAAAGTCATGTCAAGGATAAATGAGAGGCTGTACCCCTCCTTGACAACTCATATAAGCCACAGCTGTATTTGTAGCATACACCAAAAAGCCACATGTCCCTTCTTCAAACCAATAACATCTTTCTCAAGTGGCTCACCTGGGATTGATGCCAAAATAGAGTGCATTGCGATCTCTGCATGCTTACCACTACTTGCCATCCTCTTCTCTTGGTCCCTTTCTGTATGGCACCATGCAGTCATGGGCAAAGTGGCCATAGGTGCTGCACCAGTGACACTGGCCTGGGCGTCTAGGCTTGCCGAAATTCTCAAGCCAGTTGCCAAGCGCGCGCTGGGTGATGGCGCCACCCATGGCCTTGACTAGGTCCTTGTCACCTCTCAGCATTCCTTACTTTTTTTGGTTCTAAATATTTCACATTAGTTGCCTCTTCCCCCATCTGATTCTGCCTTATATATGCTAAATCAGAGGAAAATTCTAAATTGTACTGTCTGTGAGAGCAAAAGGGCTGTATAGTCTTTTTCTTTGTGACAGTACCTTCCCCCGATTTCAGGAACGCATTGAGCACTTGCGTCATCAGAACTGCGCTGCTCCCACCGATTTTTGCCATTTTGCGATATCTACTCGCGAATTTGCGATAGCCATCGTTCTGATTGCCAATGAGCAGATCTTGATTGTGGGTCTTGAGAGTGTCAACCACTTCACCAAGTACACAAACAGCCGCATTGCCATGGCTAACGTTCTTGGCCAGTTTGGCCTTCATGATTTACTTGGCGTTAATGTTGTACTGGGCGCTGATGAACTTCTTGAAGATAACTGGATAGTGCGGGCATTCAGGCTGCGATTGTAGTAGTAGTAGTTGTTGTTGCTGCTGTTGAAGGATCTACATCATTATGGAGACACCCACATTTTCCTTCTTCCATCTCTTCCTGGCTGGTTCATCCATGGAGCGCTCAGAGTCACTGGTTAGTCAAATCCTCTTTGGTCATAGATCTGCAACGTGACCACTTGATCTTCTTCTTCTTTGATCTCTTCCATCTTTTTTGAAAGAATCGCGGCTTGTCAAGCCTGACACTTGACACTTGTCCCACTGCTTTTCCCCTTCTTGTTCGCGTTTTTCTCCCAACATTTGGACACATACTCTACTCTTTACTAATGAAACGGCCACTCATTACGCTGCAAACATGTAGAGTACCGCAATCGCCTCTCGCGTGCTCTTGGCTGCTTTGCGCGCTAAACCATTACAACCTATCCCGCACTTTGTTTCCATGTTTGTATTGTATATGGTATAACCACAGTTCTCATTTAATGATGATCATGTAAGTTTGGTGAAAATAGATACGAGCTTGATAGGTTGAAGTTATATTTTTATTTTATTTTTATAACCAAAATATGCCAGATATAGATATATTAATATGCTATTTGTACTCACTATCAACATCTTGCCTTGAGGCAGCCCTAGTTATGTAGTTAAATCTTTCATCTTGAATCTTATTGGTACAAGATTACAACTTGATTCTCTTTTCTTGTTATCAATGAAGAAACTGCAACTTTAGATTCTTTGCTAGATGAAATTCTAAATTGAAGTTTAATTTTTTCAGTCGGCTATGGGATGCAGCAGTTATTACTATGGCTCTCTGTTGGCACTGCACTGGCAGTTACTGATATTGTGTTGCGGCTCTGTCACCGCGGCGCTTTGTTACTTTCAGGTTGAATGGGGCGCTCAAACTCGTCCGCAAAGAACTCCAACATAACCTGATTCTCAAGCTGACTTTTAACGCCAATACATGGTCCTTTCTTTGCCTTTAACCACTCTGCCGTTTATTTGTTTCTTATTTAGTTAAAATATTTGATAGAATAAAGACAACCGCTTCATGAATTGTGGGTGGGTTGTGAGGCGAAAGATTCTTTATGGATCCCTTGCGTATGACTAGGGTAATGGTGTAAGCGGAAATTTAGCATTTCTCTCAGTTTTGGGTGAAAATTTGCCAGATTTGAAGTGGTGCGGGTGAAAATGTTTATTAATGAGCCTGTAACGGAAAATTGTTCATGCAGTTGGAAACTTGGCAGAACAGAAGGCGTTTGAGATGTATTAGGGTGGGAAGCCCATGATCCACTTTGCCCCAGTGATGATGCGGCACTAGACAGAGGACTTTTAAGAAAGCACGGTACTTTTCATTTGAAAAACAACCCAGTTTTACTTTTGATGAGGGTTCAGTTTGTCTTACTCAAATTTCATTTGCTTTCTGTTTTATACTGTAGAAAATTATCAAATATTATGAAAAAAGTTTATGGTGAACCGATCGAAGTATTTTTATATATATATTATCTGGTGTGACATTTCAATTGCTGCTGCAAATCACAAGAATGCAAATAACAACGTTATTGATGAGTATTTGTGATGTGAATGCTCTTTGTGATGTCCTGTGAGCGTTCATCTTGAAGAATGCCGCTTTGCTGAGACTGATTTGATTATAATTAAGCTTTGCTCAAATGTACCGTTCACAGCCAGGTATATATCTGTATAAAGTGTCATTGAATTTGGTGATCACAATTTAAAGTTGAAGGGGGTGGCTAGCAGTGTTGTGATTGATAAGAATTTTAAAATCGACTAAGTAATTGGTAAGTAAATTTGCTCAAAATCTAATTTGATTTAGTAATAGTTAAGTACTAAAGTAAAATCAGTTTAGTAAAGTTAAGATAGTGTGACTAAGTTAACTAAATTTTAAGTTTAAACTAAAAAGCTATTTCACTGTATTGTATTAAGTACTTAATCCAGGTTTAAAAAAACTTCGTTGCAACACTGGTGGGCATCAGAATTGACTGGTGGATAGCATTTGAACTTTTGGGGGTGGTGGTGCTACACCCCATTGTCTACCTCTGCTCTCATCCCCATCTTTCTCAAGCATAGTAAGCATTAATCAAAGATAAAGCTAGAAACATTTACATGCCTTTATACAAACGGATGGGCTTCCTTTGCGTAAATGCATATTCACCTAGAAATTCTGTTTTAGAAATATCTTTATGGAGAAACATGACCAGTGAAATATGAAGGTTAGGAGAGAGCGTGAAGGTAGGGTGAGTCGAGTAAACTTGCCTTCTCCAATCCACATTTGAACGGCTCCAAGCAGAGAACGTTACTGCAAAGATTAGATTTAGTAGAGCAGTTGCGCTCATATACACTTGGGGCTGGACAACTGCTTTAGCTATAAATGACTGACAATCGCCCTACGCTATCGACGTCAACAGGCAAATGAGTTTACGCTTTGCACTACCAGTCACGAGCTAGTACTCCTTGGAAGCCGGTTAGTTAGAATTGGGGTTTGAGTACGAGGCGATCTCTATTCTTAGCTCATTATACCTCAAATGTACATGTTCAGGGACGTGAATGATTGTCCGCCAGCGGCTTCTATAAAAGAAATCTTTGTATCTCAAGAAGTGGACAGGTTATAAGGAATATGAAATGTTATATTTGTAGCAGAATGTTTAATCTCTCCCCTATAAGTATCCATGGTCCGCTTTTTCTCAGTTTTATGCAATCAGTTGCCCCTCTTGTCATGTATCAAATGAATATTGTGATCTCTACTACGCTCACGCCTGTTTTAGATAGACAAAGTTTAAGTCAAACAAGACGCAGTAAAAGTGTCATTCTAGCACCTGATCACTGATCAGTTGCGACTTCACTACGAAGAGAAAAACGAAGAATCAATCGGTATAGACAATGTTGAAGACACTGGTGAGCGCTATATTTCATTTACTAACAGTTCCTTGCTGTCTATAGCCGTCGACATTGTCAAAGTTCCTTTAGTGAAATATCCTTTGCACTCGCTAACGTTCTCGTTTTCTTGTAGGATAGGCTATGATTGCTCTGATTGTTGATGTGTCACCTTAAACTGAACATATTTTGTAATATGGAAGCACAGCCGCGCAGTACGCAATGTGGTGTCCAATCGTCACTACTTCCCATATTTAGCAAAATAAAATCAAGATGTATCGTTGAGTTACGGACGCAAATAACATTATTAAGGCCCATACATGCCTCTATTGCGCGCAAAAGAGGTATATACAAGCATTAAGTTATAAAGCAAGCAACTGAAATACTTTGCACGAACGTTTTGCCAACATTATGAAAGTATATCTAGCATAATAGAAATGGTAAATTATCATAGTGATAAGCATAAATACTGCATGTCTAAAGCTAACAATATTCATATACATAATGGTATCATGCACTAAACAAAATATCGTGAAAAGCAATCGACTTAAAAAAGGTTTTTTTAATTGTTAATTTATGACTTAAATGAGGTCTTAAATTTGAAACTGAATTTACATTGTAAGAACCCTGAGACACGTGTATCAACTATTATTGATTTCTTCAACTTGTAGGTTTTGTGCTTGTGTCTCATAGTATGGCCGTCCAGTGGCGCCTACCTTCGACCAGCTTACCATGATCCAGAGAGTAAGTTACTAGTTTAATAAAATGATAGTTACTAAAGGTATAAAAAGTTGGAAAATGTGGAAAAGTTTTATAAGGCAGTTGCATTACGAATTTTCTTGAAACAGGTTTTTTTTCTAGCAACGGCTCGGCCAAACTGTGTGCTATAAAAGTTTCTGAACAAACACAAATACGATGCTTAATGATAATGGCGTAGATAAATTTGATTTGCCACATAATATAATTTAATATCCTTTCAGCGAAGGCATCTGATATTTGCTCATTTGAGAATGGTCTCTGCGGATGGAGCACGGTAAATTTATTTCTTGTGCATAAGTAGTGTTCAGATCTGGCTTCAAAACTTAATTGATGGACCATATAAGTGGGGATCACACATCATTATTTATTAGTGATGTTCAAACGGTCAGATCGCAAAAAAACTAGACATCCAAATGGCTGACATTGCTGAAAAGTGTCATTGTATTCTTTGGCACTCAGGAGACTTTTGATATCAGTTTCTTCATTCTCTTAAAACATGATTTGCCTACGTCTAACGTTGCTGATGTCTACGGCACAGTCGCCATACACGTTCTTTAAAAGGCGCATGGGTACCAAAAGGAACACATTCCCTGAGCGGTAATGAATTTGGCTATTGGTCTCTCCTTCATGCAGTCATCAGTGTTTTCAGCATTTTGAACAAATGGGTATTTACCGCGTGACTGATCGCAGCGCCAACTGGACTCCAACACCTGAAAATACTATTTTGTCGTGAATTCATTCTCATCTCACTAAGAAGCATGTTTTGTGTGAATACAGTAGGAAGGGAGGGTTACTTCATGACCGATCTTAACAATATCGTTTAACAGCATTAATATGCGCATCAGAACGATAGTTTTTTAAGGAAGGCGAGAACAGCGATTTTCAATTTGTTATGGGCCATGGAGACGATAAAGCGCCTGGTGAACTGCGACCAAGTATCGACAAAACAACAGGAACAGGTTTCTTCTTCATTGGATTTTAGATGAAAATAGGTTTCCGCAATGAGTATCAAATTTGGAGTAGTGCTAGTTTTTGTTGCCTGAACCATTGCGACACTTCAGTCTATTTCGGATTCATAGATTGTGATTTCAAGGGATATGATTTTATGTAGATAATGTATTATTGATTCCACTTAAGTTCTGACAAAACTGTGTGTGATTTTTTTAGGTAATGGAAAGTATATGTATGTCCAGCCATCAGAAACCACCAAGAAAGGAGATATTGCGAGCTTAATTTCACCAGTATTTAATGGTAAGTAATGTAATCATAATCTTATCTTTATGAAAAAACAGAAGAGAAGGAGTTAAAACTTCTAAGATATAGGTTGATATCCACGACTGTGTTCCTACCTCTCTGTTCTTTCATTTAAATAATATGTTAACTATTTCATGCTCTATATTTTAGGAACAGAAGCGGGCGACAAATACATCGTGTTTTATGCTTACCAAGATCAAGAAAATGAAACAGATTTCATGACGTTCAAATGTTGTATAAGACCAGTTGGTTGGAATGAATCCGTTTGCTGGATTAATTTTAAAAGTATGGGGATAATCATTAATAGATGGCGATATCTCGACGTATCTCGTCTTCCACCCGGTCCTTATCAAGTAAGTGTTTCATACTTGTAAAGGCGATGACATCAGCTCGTCAAAAATTGCTTATCATTCAACTGGTATCCACGCGAACTTTAAGTTTCTGTCAATTGATGAGCAATTAGGCAGAGGTGAGCACCGTTAGCGGCTGGGGAGTATAAGCTGAATGTCTTCGGGAGGTATGTATCCCCCAGATCCTTACTCTCATAATAGCCAGTGTAAATTGTTCATTTTTTCAAAAGAAAGCTAGTCGGGTGCAGACATCGCCACAAGTTGATGGCTGGAAAGTCTCAGAGGGTCCTCCCCAAGAATTTCGGCTACCTGTGAGTGCCGCAGGCAAAAATTTAACGCTTATCTCAGTGCGCAGGCGAATAGTTGATGTTTTCTGAGCGCCATAGGCAGAAATTTACGGTTTTCTTCAGTGTCACAGGCAAAAGTTGGGATCTTTTATGCGCAGAAGGCAAAAAATGGATGCATCCAGCGTTCAATGGAACTTATGAGATGCCATAGTAGTTCGTGCCCCTTTATGGAGGGTACCCCTCAGACTTTTCTGGTGATAATTTATTTGGGTGCCTAGGGGTCTATTGCCCCCTCCACCCATACTGCCGTGGTCATGTCTGATTAGTCAGCCACAATTTCGATCGTTTAAAAAACTGTACTTCCCCCTTACCGTTGAAAATTCTTGTCCCCCCACCCAGACTCTGAGTGTCAAAGCTACAAGCCTGTCTGGGGAGTACGTACCCCCTCCCTTCCAGCTCCCAGCTTAACAATTTGGAGGCGTTGATGTTATTGATTAATGTGTGCGTCATCTTTTAAAAATGTGACTAATTGCCCATAATGCTGAATTAGGCCATGGATTTCATAAGATGCAGCGCAGATATCTCCACGGCGAACAAAATGTCGTCAGCTATGTTGCCCAATGAACTCATGTTTTCCTACGGCTTAATCATTGCTAAAACTAAAATATTTGTATAGCAAAAATCACCTTTTCTTCGCATATAGAAATCGTGCAAAACAAGTAGAGAAAAGAAGTGTTTATTTTCTACTTGAACTTTGTCACTTTACAATGGAGCATGGTTTGTTTAAGTATTGCTTCTTGACGTGGAGTACTATGAATTGAGAAATACTCAATAATTACGCGTTTGCATAAGGCGTAGTTCCCCCTAGAAGATGGTAGTGACCACCCTATTGAGACTCGGTTTCTCATTTCTGAACACCTTGACTAAAATAAATACCCATGATCTAAAGTTGTAATGGTCTCAGGATGTATGCAATCGGCTTGTACTGAGAAAAATTTTCAGTTGAACGAATACATGTAATTTCAGGTGATAATCCAGGCGGTTTGTGGTGAAGGAAAAAAGAGTGTGATTGCAATCGATGATTTTGCGGTTTACAATATTAAGTACGATTTTGCTGAATAAATCGAACACCTGAACGTTGCGGTAATTTTTTTGCATTATTTTGAGATAACATAGATTGCAAGCGAAACGCAAAATATTTTACCGTGTGTATGGTTGTGTGTACGAGTCTATTATCACTAATGTTGCGCAACGAATGTGTGTAGTAACTGTATCCTAGCTGCATACACTTTTTGTTTGAGCATAAAACGAGTTGGCGTGTTTGCGTTACACGCCACCGCACCCCTCTGTTGTCTGTGAGGGTTGCTCATAAGGCGTGTCTGCCTTCAGTCACGCGCAGTTGCATAGAACCTCTCATACCGAGACGTTGTTGAATAAAGTGCTGGAAACGAACAGCCTGCAAAGCAAGAACATATCAGAATGCAATAAAAGTAGACAGCGGCTTCGTTTTTACCAAAGCACAATAACAGTTACATTTTTACATATGCTCTGCGAATGCAGTATTTGCGGTCAAATTATTTTCTCCAAATATAGGCACCATTTATACAACTGCTGTTTTAACTAGTTCATTATCCGTTGCTCAAGAGTTTGTACAAGAGGACGTTAACTTACATTTCAAAAAATATATCATGCATCTCAAACTATATCTCAAACTAATATACAGGGTGTCCCTAAAGTAACGATCGGGTTTGTATTTTGAATAACTTGGCCCAAACTTAACCAATTGAGCTGAAAACTTGCATAGATAATCTACAGATTATGAGGATTTTTTCGAAAAACAATTACTTAATTTGGTCCAAGCGTTGTCGAGTTATGGTCAGTAAAAAATTAGGTCACGCTGAAGGGAATAACTTGCGGCATGCACATTTACTGTATTGTGCAAATGATGCGCTCTCACATTTCTTTTTTCATTCAATTTTAAAAAAACGGTCGCTTGTGTGTTGATAGTTCAAGATCGAGCTCAAATCGTCGAACTTTACTTTACCAATGCCCGCTTAACAACGGAAGTTAAGCGAAAATGGAGAACTGTTCACGTGATCCAAGCCATTACCCCATCGCATTCGACCATTCTGCGTTTGGTTAGAAATTTTGGACAGCATGGTTCTGTTCCTGATCGACCGCGTAGAGGCCAACCGTCACTAGCTGACGCAGACATTGTTGAAGAAATCAGAAGAATCATCACAGAAGACCCAATGATCTCTGTTCAAAGACTTGCTCAGCAGTTTGACAAATCGATAGGATTTTTTCATAAAATTTTGAAGAAGAAGCTTGAGCTCTTTCCATACAAGACGTCATTGGTGCACGCACTAATGCTGGCGGATTGTGAAAAGCGCTTGAAATTTTGCATTTGGTTGTGTATGGTAATTGAAGGGGACAGAGTTTCTGTCAAATTGTTATTTTTCCGATGAAGCTCACTTCTGACTGAATGGATACTTTAACAGACAGAACTACCGCTCTTGGGCCACTGAAAACCCTCATTCTGCATTTCAACCATATCATTACCCGCAACGCATTACCGTCTGGTGGGCGATATCCGTGAAAAAGCTTATAGGACCAGTCTTCAGAACGCAAACAATCAATCGCAATGTGTACAGCTCCAACATCAAAAATGATTTCTTGCCAGCCTTAGACAGTGCTGGAGTCAATTGGTCACTCACATGGTTCCAACAAGACGGCGCCACCTGCCATACCGCAAGAGCAACAATCGCTATTCTCCACACCGCATTTGGGGATCGAGTAATAAGCTGAGACCCACAGTGGCTGCCTCAGTCACCCGACCTTACACCACCAGACTTTTTTATGGGGGTATTGTAAGGATAAAATTAATCGCAATGGAGTTCCTGTTAATCTCAATGATTTTAACACATTGACGACAATACGACCCACCGGTGGGTCGTACGCGTTTGTCAGCGTGGGACCAAACGACCCACCGGTGGGTCGTACGCGAAGAAGAGAGTTGGACTAAAGGGCGCCCGGTGCGCGAAGGCTACCGTAATTAGAGGCGCGTGATTTGAATTGCTTTACGTAAGAGTTTGTGGCCATAACAATGCTTTTTGAATGCAAACATTGTAATCAGGCAAGAGTCGCTTTAGGACCTATCTTGTACTGGTCGTCCCTTAGCCCAATAGCTTAGAAAATAAAAAATCGATAATGTCCCACGCGCCAAAAAACGAAAAACGTGCATTGTCGTCAATGTGTTAAGCAAAGAATCGTTGATGTGATCGCATTTGTATTGACAATGGACAGGTTCCATAATCGTGTCCTAAAGTTAAGCAATTCACAGCGATACTCAGCGCTATGCTTCATAATGGGCTTAAGTAATGCATAAGTTGAGAATGACTTAGGAAACGATTATGGAACCGGTCCAATGTCTTCAGCAATTTGCAGTAGAGGGTGACTTTGTCCATTGATCAAAATGGCGCCCAATTTACTCACCATTTGTGATTTTTGTTTATCATTGATTTTTGCAATGTGATTCAGTCTAGTGAACCGATCTTCATTGATTTAAAGAAAAAAATTATCAAAAATCTCATTATACCAACCTCTCGCGCACTACCTAGCCTCGCGCGTTGCAGGTAATATGCGTCAAATGAGTGCTTATCTGTCAATGGCCATATCTCAGCAATGCGTGGACCAAATTCAATAATTGTTTTTCAAAAAGTCCTCATCGTCTGTAGATTATCTACGCACATTTTCAGCTCAATTTGTTAAGTTTGAGCCAATTTATTCAAAAAACAAATCGTATCGTTGCTTTATGGACACCCTGTATTTAATATTATGAGAAAATACTATAGTATTGTATGGTTATTTTTTCAGTTTTGGCAAAAAGAATTGTATTGGTATAGTATTATGTCGAAAATTTAGTATTAAGACAACACTGTACGAAACTAATGTCGAATTTTTTACAAAAGTTTTCGCTTTGAGGTACGGCGGGAAATTAAAATTTGCATACTGAAAATGCAGAATTTTTCAAAATCAATGTTTTTATACACCAATCGATTAGAAATGACGAGAGGAATCTGAATTTTGTTTCAGATTGAAAATTGATGGAGAACCTGAAAAATTATGCACGAAAGAAAAGTTTAAATTTAGAACTTTTTTGGTTTTTTGAATTTTTCGGTCAAAACTTGTTTAGAATTCATAAGTTAAACTAACCCTAAGATTGAAGCTCGAATTCTGGGCTATCCAACGGCATCATAATAATTGGAAAAGAAATGTGGGTAAGGGTCGCCAATTGAGCTCTAAGTTACCCATATTTTGAGGCTTTGTCATTTTAGGTTAAAATCGTTTCGATCTGCTTGAGTACAGTTACTCTCATTTTAAAGCATGCGTATGCAATAGCATAGGGAAGCAAAGCAACAATTAAAGATATTTCATGAAAAAGTAGGTAAATGAATGATACTGTGAAATGAGAAGATATGGCAAGCACAATAAACCAAATGTAGTAGCATTATCGGCCAAAAAGGGTTTAATGAACAATTGATCATATCGATAAATCGTGAATGACAATATGATATAAATCCAAAATATACAATATGTACATAAAAATAAGTCACTGGTCATTTATTACTCGATTGTACTCTCAAGCTCAGCACTTACAAGCGCCCGCAATTCCTCCGCTTCCACTTTCTTCTCTTTCTCAAACCATTTCAAGAAAGCGAAGCACTGTGGAAGGGCCTCTCTGCGCATTTTTGAATAGTAATGGTGCCTGTTGATATAGGCGCGAAAGGATGCACGAAACAACCAACGCAGAATAAACGAGCAGCCGATGCTCATGACTAGAGCGCCAATGATACCTAGGGGAATAGCGCACGTGAGGCCAATCGTAACTGACGCAACAATTGCTGTAATACCGCCACCAAATGCCGCGTAGTTTTCTCCGACAGCCTTCCAGCGATCCTCTTCGCTCAGATCCATTTTCCCAATATCTCTGTGGGAGCTGACGACCGTGTAAATTTCGATCACCAGCGCGACAACAATGCCGAGTGCCAAGGCCCCTCTCGAGATCATAGTCGCCCACGTTGACCCTTTGCTCACTGCGAAGTTCACCACTGAACGCAACCCCTTCACCACTGCATTTGTGAAATCTTCACCCGCCGTCGATGCCAGCAAAATCAGCGATTTCTGGATTGCCATGAAGATGGCGCCTGTTGAGAAAATATAAGGATTATAACGGTGCGAGTAGGTTTTATCAAAGAATAAACAATACAATTTTCCGATTCAAAGACTCAATTCAACTCAATTCAAAGAAGATTCAAAGAATTGTAGTTTGACTTGCAAAACGCCCTTTTAAATGTGGAAATTGCCCATTTCAGTTCATTCTAAAGAATTTCCCAATAAACGTTAAATGGCGGGTTTCATGAAACTAATGGACTACAGCTGTTATAATTACAATTGCAGCTCATTCCGTTATTTGCAGTAATTGCAACAGTTTTATCAAACTGACCTGTATGTAACATTAATCATTCGTTATTATTGTCTGTCGCTATACAAGTTATAGAGGCGTTGCTTGGTGGCATACTAAACCATAATTCTTTAATGTTAGGCAGGAGTTGCTGATTTCTACCGAGACATTAGCAAAATTCTTTGGGTCGGACCAACGGCGAATCGAAAAATACAGTCAACATCGGCCATAGCGACACCCTCGGGACCGGAAAAAAGGAAGTGTCGCTATGGCCGAGTGTCGCTATGGACTTCTACAGTATGACGGTTTTCGTGGCGGGACCCATATTTTATAAATTAAATCTGTGTTAGTGCCTCCAAAAATGAGTGTTTTACACCGTGCGGTACAATACTGCACCACCAGCTTGATTCTGAAGCCATTTAAATGCTCTACAGACAATGAAAGCTCTGTGCGGGCAGGGCAAGCGACAGCCAGATGACCTAACCTACCAGAGAGGAAAACAGTTTTGGCGCGGTTCGCCGTTCGTAATTGCCTATATTAGGCAGTTACGGCGAGGGAGAGAGGAAAAATATGGCTAATTAGCTGGCTGTCGCTATGGCAGGTGTTGTAAACATGTCAAAGATGGTACTCGGGACCGACCCAATGTGTCGCTATGGCCGATGTTGACGCTATGACCTGTCGCTATGGCCGATTAATTGCCTGTACAAAACATAGTACACTTTTTCGGGACCGGGGAAAAGTGTCGCTATGGCCGATGTGTCGCTATGGCCGGTGTCGCTATGGACGATGTTGACTGTAACAAGAATTCATAAGAGACAAAATTAAATCTAAAATTTTCGTTCAGTGGCAATTCGACTATATTTCGCGCTCTTGTTACAAGTCAAGCCGTATCGCGTGTTTTCTGTAAGCCACGTATTACGCTATTTGCTAAACCGAAGAGTTGCAATGCGGTGTATTTATTGTATCGCTGATTTAATAAAAGAAGGCCTTAAGGATGAGTGCTGGTTTATTCCCCCACTTAACATTGTAGAAACACAGCACCGCATTACATCAAATTAAAACGGCACGTCCAACCTACCTCCCGAGCTACTTGTCAGACTTCTAATCAAAGTAGCGAGTAGATTTTGGAATTCGTGAAACGCTGCTACAGCAACATCTTTTCCAGGCGAACTCTCCTCCATCGTCTGGTATGAGTGTGCCGTTCCTGTCATGAGGAATTCCGCATATGCTTCGCAGTTGTACCATCCCAGCTAAAATTTATGGATTGATTTGTTATTTTCATAGTTTGGCAGTCTCAAATTTTATGGCATCCTCCCCGATTCTCAATTTCTACATAGATGTGAAGATTAAGTGATTCCAGTTGCTGTTCTGGGTGTCAGAATCTCACTAAAAGGATCCTTGTTTTGGAATTTGAAATCGAAACTGAGACTGCATTTGTGCTGTAATCGACTATTATTTTAGGAACCATATTTGAACCAGAATGAAAGAATCGCTTTTTGAGAACCCAAGTCAACTATATGATTATTTGGGGAATCATCAATTCATGAAATTGATGCACGCAAAAGTTATTAAATATTGTTTCTGAGTAACATTTGCGCCAGAGTCGTTGATTGAGAAACATATCTGTGTAACTTTTGTGCAAATTCTTGGTGTATACGTCAGATATGCGTAAATACGAAGAAATATCGCACAATTGCTAATATAGTAGGTTGTTTAACGTTTAGTGCTTAGCGTGATACCCAAACTGCAGCATCAGCACAATTTCTACACGATAATGCCATCGATTTTCTTTTTAATGATGGTACGCTGATAAACAGAGCGTCGGTTGTGACGCTGATTCACGTTAGTAAAGGCGGAGCATACTTTTTCTTGCCGCACGCCGCTGTGGCGTGCGGCTTGCGTCGTTGCCGCAATAGTTTGCGGCGTGCAACATGCGTCGTTGCCGCATGAGTTTGCGGCAACAACACACGCCACAAACTCTTGCGGCAAAAGTATGCGCCAAATTCAAACGCAAACTATTGCGGCGCAACGGCAGTACCAAAAAATATGCCCTAAACACGCTCAAACTACCCTAAAATGCGCGGAAACTACTTTAAAATTTAAAAAAAATATAAATCGAAGTAAAAACATACTAAAGCAGCGAAAAATCAACAAAATCGATGAAAATCAACCAATTTTAGTCGCTTACCGCACGCCGCAAAAGTAGTAAAACTTTCAACTTTTGCGGCGCCGCAAAAGTTTGCGGCACGCCGTTGCGATATGCGGCTTGCTGCAGACACTCTTGGTAATCGGTTGCTGCCGCACGCCGCAGCGGCGTGGGTTACAAAAGTATGCTCCGGCCTTAGAGCACTGAACGCGCTTCGCTCAGCATTTCCTTCAAAATGTTTATAACAAGCCTTCAGGAAGGCGAGTGTTTTTTTTGCCTTGAACAGCTCTCAAGATGATTGAAGAAAGTACTGTATGGTGACGAACCATTCAAATAAACGGAGCAAGCGATAAAGAAAAAGATTTGGATTCAAATACTACTTTAAATACTAGTCCACAGCATTTTGAATGCTGTATTTTAAAAACATACGACTAAACCATAAAATATAACTAAGATGAAAATTGCATGACACTTTAACATACCACGTAACCCTTCCGATCGATTGTGAGCGCCGCTCGAAAATGCACATTTTCAGTGTCGATGACGTCATGTTCGACAATATATAGTCCTTCATCTATGTCCTTAAAAGTTTGTTTTGCAATTTAATAGCAGAAAGCAAAGAAGCATATTAAATTAGCGTCAGATCAGGATTCGATTTCATTTTTAGTGGAGTATATGGTTATGTGAATTTATGAAAGTTGAAAGTTTGGAGGAATAATGCATCCCGCCCAGAGATGGGCAGCCACATTTCAGTGTTCTTAGTGCTTAACCAAAATAAGGTTGTCGAGCTGGCTAAAATTATTACCATTTACTACCCTAGTTGGCGATCTTGGCTGAAAACGTTCCCACCGCCTATTGGCTATCAACGATACTGATGATCTCTGAACACAAAACATTGCAATCCCCTTTAAGCTTACTAAAACATTTGCTTCCCTCAAATCTACTTCCAGCCACTAGCCTCAAAGCCTCTAGTCTACCCTGCCCGAAATAAAAATTTACCTTTATCAGCCGCTCCTTTATGTATGGTTGGTTTGTAACAGTCACTGTGAACAAAGCGATTGCTCCACCAAATGCAGGCTGGTTCAGATGTTGAATGATGGCATCAACTGATCCGTCATCATTTATAACCAACTTTAGCAGCACAAAGTGATGCATGGAACGGATTGCTTTGTTGACCGCAGTTGGGCGCTCCAGGTGAAGAGGGTAGTCGCGGACAAGCGTTTGATGGTAAAGATGCTCTATAGAGTGGACCTTTTTCCTATTACGTTTCAGACCTTCTCGATCAACGTCTGGCCATTCCACAAATGGTCCCGCTTCGGCCATATTATTCGGGTACTGTAGTTCAATGCAAAAAACGTCGAATTGTTTGCAAAGAGTTTGAACGAGGAGCTGTGAGCGTTAAGTGAACGAAATCACAGAACTTCACAGGTCTGCTGATACACAAGCGAGACCCAACGCATTAGACTGTTTGAGCGAATAGGAGTATCAATTGCGCAAGTCAATGGCGCGCTGAACAATTTATGCAAAACGATAGCAACTCAGCTTGCTTGCACACATGATTGGGTTTTAAACAGATAACGATTGCTACAAACATGCGAACTATTGCGCAATTCATACGCTGACTCAGTTACGCGACTTAGCGCATATACGATGAAGAACACTGCGACACTCAGCAAACTACACACAGAAAATCATATGTCACCAGTGACGTATGGAAAGGAAAGTACGTCATATACGTATGATAAGTTAAAATGTTAATGCACCCATACGTCTAATGGGGATGTGAAGTGTGTAGCCCGTAGACCCTTCTGCACTTCGCGAATAGTGCGGTTTACCTTGCTTTACTACAGTGGTGGACAAAAGTTTGGCACCGCTGACAAGAAAAAGCGTGTTTAATAGATCGTTTTTGGGTGTTTGATTAACTTTAGAATAGCTTAACCAATTAAGCTGAAAATTTATGTAAATATACAAAAACTGTTACTTTATAAGTTTGCAAAGTTTCATCAGAATATGTTCATTTTAAGCAGAGATGCGATAAATTTAATACGAATCAAATTTTTCTGGACAGCCCAAAAGTTAGGGGTTACGTTTGGTGGCAAAAATATCCAGTAATACGCGACCAAATTTTGTGCGATTTCCGGCGTCTTATAGAGCTCTATTTAACTTAGATTTTCGTTTTTAATCATAAAAATCCGATCACAATAACTCATTTTACAGACTTTCAACGATTGGCGAGATTTCGCAAAAACGCTAGATTTCCAGTGAAAATGCCCGTTTTTAATAAATCTCATCATCCGTTCATAGTCTGTAAAATGAGTTATTTTCATCGGATTTTAATGATTAAAAAACGAAAATCTAAGTTAAATAGAGCTCTATAAGATGCACTAAATTTCGTGACGTATTACCGGATATTTTTGCCCATCAAACGTACATTTAACATCGGCCATAGCGATGCATCGGCCATAGCGACACCGGCCATAGCGACACTTCCTTTTTTCCGGTCCCGAGATTGACGAAATGGCTGATGTTGACTGTAACTCCTTATTTTTGAGATCTGCAGAAAAATTTGATTCGTATTAAATTTATTACATCTCTGCTTAATATCAACAGAATATGATGAAACTTTGCACACTTACACAGTGACAATACAAGTATACTTGTATAAAATTTCAGCTTGATTAGTTTATTTATTGTAAAGTTATTCAAAAAGCAAAAGTGATCTACTTAAGACGCTTTTTCTTGGCAACGGTGCCAAACTTTTGTCCGTGAGGGTTGCTCATAAGGCGTGTCTGCCTTCAACCACGCGCAGTTCCATAGAACCTCTCATACCGAGACGTTGTTGAATAAAGTGGTGAAAAAGAACAGCCTGCAAAGCAAGAACATATCAGAATGCAATAAAAGTAGACAGCGGCTTCGTTTTTACCAAAGCACAATAACAATTACATTTTTACATTTGCTCTGCGAATGCAGTATTTGCGGTCAAATTATTTGCTCCAAATATAGATACCATTTGTACAACTGCTACTTTAACTAGTTCATTATCGGCTGCTCAAAAGTTTGCTCAAGAGGACGTTAACGTACATTTCAAAAAATATAAATATATCTCAAACATGCACTTCATTGAAACATTTTTGTACTAGATTTTTAGGTTTGACTTCAAAAAGTACTCCCTTATTACAATTGAGGCGCAGGGACTAATGAGTAATGATAGTCCCATGATAAACTTTGGAACAGCCATTAGAAGGTATGGATGCTCCTATCTCTGGCTGAAGAAGACTGAAAGTAGGGGAAGATATACGGTGTGAGAGCACTCCCCTAAAGAGTTTCTCACGATCCCAAAATTTTTAAGAGCCGTCTCGTAATGAAGGCACTTGAGGCAATTGCCTCAGGGCGCTGAGCGCAAGGGGGACGCCAGTACTTTTCATGACATCGCATTCCCCAGCCTTGACTTTGGCGGATAAAATTGAAAACGGCCCATCAAGGTGGTGGACTGAAAATAGCCCCCTCTTGAGAGTGTAGATTGAAAGCGGCCCCTCAAAAGCGTCAGACTGAAATAGGCCCCCTTGCGCTATTTTACTAGGCGATTAAACAAGATAAGATGTACATACAAGAATGCAAAAAAAATATCAGCTGCAGTTGGTTACATTTGACAGGCATAATGACTAGTGAATTTATTATTATTAGCAAAGCCTACATTAATATTAAAAACATGCGCTTTGGTGTTCTTATCTCACAGTGCAGTTTGTTAAAATTGCTTAGGGTTTCGGCCATGTCTTTTAGTCTTTGAAAATATTGCACAGCAGAGCTTGGTACAAACCGCATAGTTCACATGCGAATAAAATAAATCAGTCAAAGCTATGAGCACTCTTGACATTTCGCGGCCGCCTGCGGCACTGTTGAAAACTCAAAGATACGGCTTTAGCCATCTTGGATACATCAATATTGTACTTTAACAATTTCATGGCAATTGAATGTTTGCTTATATAGTGCTTAGTAGCATATGGACAAGTACATTGAAGACAGCTGTCAGATAATTTAAATGCATAATAAAACGTCAAAGACCATAATAAAAAATTGCTGTAACTCGAAAATTGGAGAGAGCGATTTTTGCGCCACACATGTAGCATATAAACAATTCATTGAAGCAATTGCCAGTAACATGAAAACGGGAGGTAGACAAATTTTGAAACATGATGAAGTTCTTCACATCGCCTAGCATCAGAGACCAGGCAGCGGCCTCAAGCATGGTAGTTTGAATTGGTCTTGACTAGAAGGTGTCCATCGCGGACTGTTCACTCCATTCATTTAACAACTGCTTGGTGTTCACGATGAAAGTGCCGATTTTCATCTACTGACAAAAAGTGAAAAAGCGCTTGACTCTCCTGTGCAACGATTCAAGACCATTGTTAGTACCCCTGGAGCTGAGAGCTGCGCCTTTGCACCAACACTTCAAAGGACCATCAAGCCAAGTCTTATAGAAATAGGTGGAGAACCATCCAAGACCATCCATTTTCCATTTCTTCTAAAATTGCCAAGCAGCGTCCTAAATCCATAGATAATGACATATGTTTTACAGGAGCTGCTTATCAAAAAAGAAGTATTAGAGCCAACCTCAAATATAGTCACTAGACGCAAGTTGCAGGGTTGAAATTTCCTTAAGGATCTTCTTGCGGTTCTCTTTAGGCACCTTTGTTCTTGCCAGATGGCTTGGAATTCGCTTTCTCATATGGTAATAACACGTTAGTTGGTGGGTGTCAGGGAACACAGAGGATATGGCCAGCGATATTTCAGGAGCTCCATCTGACGTCACTGTACTTGGCTCTTACAGGGAAGAGCCAGCTTGTTTGAGAGCAATGCCAACTGCTCCAAAAGGTTTCTCATAAGAAACAGCATCTTCAGTCTTGCCTATTAGTGCTAATGCGACCTTAAATGAGCGATTGCTGAGTAGAAAAGTAGAACTCCAAGTAGAAGAACAGAAAATAAATATGATATACTTACTGGATACAACCTTTTTGGTTTTGTTGCTAACAGCCAGCGTCAAAACCTTATTGCCTTCATAGATTAACTTAAATGTTCCATCCATCTGCAGCACATTGGCGCCAACTTTGCACAAATTCTTGAGCAGGCATTATGTTTTGAAGAAAGCGAATAGTCTCTCGAGGTCATCTGCTTCCACAACAGGACATACAGCTTCATCCAGTCTAATATATGATATGAGCAGTGGGAAGCTTGAAGCAGTAGCTTCTCTGAAGTCTGCCATTGTCAGAATAGGTAGTCTGGCCATTTTCTGCTACACATACGAGAGAGCAATAAGCAGCTGCTTCTTCATTGGAAGCTCCTCATTCCTATGTTTCAATTAGTCCGGGACAAAAGTAGATGTCATTCCGGAACGGGAGGGTGGCAATTGACCGCGCTGGGCAGTTGGCCGCTATGGCATTTCACCACAGGGGCAAGTCACCGCTGTGGCAATTGACTGCCGGTCAGTTGACCGCAGAGGCATTTCACTGCAGATCAGCTCACTGCTATGATTTTTGACTCCCAAACAATCAACTGCTGTGCTATTTGGCCGCCGAGACGACTGACCGTTGTATCATTTGACCGCCGAGACAATATACTGCTGTACTGTTTGACCATCGAGACAAATGAACAACCAGATGATGTGTTAATCAGTGGTCAATGTATTAGTAGAACATAATTTAATTAAAAATAATAACTTACAGAAGTATTCACCAACCCCAATGCACTTGAATACTATCGCTAAAATAGTGCCACATTACGTAATTCGGTTTGAATTTTGACCGCAATTAATGACCGCGCCATTAATTTGGGGGGGGGGGGGAAACTGGCTATAAATAGGCGGCCTCAATGAATAAGTCACAGTCTGCGGTCGCTTCCTTGTCTCAAATTCCTCAGTAACCTTCTGCCATGGCCCAAATGCTGGAGCTCATCCCTTCCTCAAGAAAGAAGAAAAATGGAGAAATCGCCTATAAAGGCGTGCTGAACCATTTCATCTATGTGGAAGAGAGGAGAAGTGCAGACAAAATTACTTGGGTGTGTGAAGAAAAGCGGAAGTCAGAGTGCAGCACAAGGCTACAGACTAATCTCGACATGGAGGTGTGTGATAATGCTTTGTTAGCTGCGAATCTGTATTAATTATTCTATTTAGGTTGTGTGTGCTGAACTGAATAACCATCGCAACCATATCGCCGATAGTAGCAAGCTCGAAGTGCTTGAGGCATTGAGGACACTGAAGCTGCGGGCGGTAGAAACGCAAGAGGCAACATCAACTATCGTCGCTACAGCAAGGCATCATACTTCAACGGTCGCTACCGCCCATCTTCCTCTGGCCGACTCCCTACGCCGCGCAGTGTGCCGCTATCATGTACCTACTTTGGGCAAAGCTGTTCCGGACGACATACAAACGATGGTCATCCCTCAACGATTCAAGTGCTACCAGCAAAAGGACGTCATGACAGGACATGGGTAATAAAATTAGTCAATATTAATAAAGGGTGAAATGGTGTAGTGGGCTGAGGCCTTGCTCCTAGTCCCAACTTCGCGGGTTCGAGCCCCCAGCCGAGGGCGATCCAGGGGGACCTTTACCACATTAGTGGAGGAATAAAATTATAATTATTGTCATTTTAGATTCATCAAGCAGCGTTTTCTACAGTTTGACACGAACAAAGCAGAATATGACGAGGATGGTGAACGTGTGTACGATGAGCCAAGGATCGTCGTGTTCGGCACCGCTAACAGCTTAAAGATTCTACATGAGAGCTAAGACTGGTTCTGCGACGGGACCTTTGACGTGACACCAAAAGGCTTCTCCCAGTACTAAACTATACACTGCCGCATCGACAAAGGAGAACTTGGGGTCTACACGCTCCCCTGTCTCTTCATCCTCATGCCCAACTGCCAGACCTGCACCTATGTCTGACTCTTCATCGCCCTTCGCTACTACGCCGGCCTAACCCCGCTCTGCTGTATGATGGACTTTGAGGAAGCGGCTATGCACGCCTTCAAGGAGGTGTGGCCAGATGTCCACTTGTCTGGTTGTTTCTTTCACCTAGCCCAGAACCAGCGGAAGAAATTGGCGCAGTCAGCATGCGGCTCCATATCACTCGCTCTCGCCATGACCGCCAAACCTGCCCTAGAACAACAAGTCAAGATGGTGTGGGCCATGGCGTTCGTCCCGTTAGCTGACCTGGAAGATGTCTGGGACCAACTTGTCGCGTCACTCAATCAACAACTTCGCCCACTCTTCAAATACTTTGATGAGTACTACATTGGTAAACGCCAGCTCGCCGGCACTCGCAACCTGCCTCGATTCCCACGTGAAGTCTGGAGTATGTTCGAAAGAACAAGAGATGGGCTGCCACGTACCAACAACTCCATGGAGGCCTTGCACAAGTCCCTTAACGCCCACTTTGCAGTCGACCATCCTAACACCTGGCAAGTGATCAACAAGATGCAGCGTCTGCAGCAAAGTCTTGATTGCGACATAGTTGACCTGCTGGCAGGCCGCCCACTCAAGCGCTGCAAGCCCGAGCTGTTGTGGGTTTGCCACAATCAAGCCAAGCAGTCGATTGTCCGCGAATACGACTTGTACACCGACAAGATCGAATTTTTACGTGTTATGTCCATTAACTTGTCATTATGAGTCACTCTTACCTCACCTGTAGTTCTGCCCATGCAACTGCCTAATATAATCACCAAATGTTTGCCTTATACTAATATATTTTCCACAGATCATTAATAAGTCTAATTGTTCAAACGTCTCGGCGGTCAAAAGTCACAGCGGTCAACTGATCGGTGGTGATATGCCTCCGCGGTCAACTGACTGGCGGTCAATTGCCACAGCGGTGACTTGCCCCGCGGTCAACTGCCATAGCGGTGAAATGCCCCGCGGTGAAATGCCCCTGCGGTGAAATGCCATAGCAGTCAACTGCCTGGCGCAAACAGCAAGCCCCGTCCCTCCAGAACTGTGGCGCAGACTTATCGCAAGCTGCAGGGCCGTCCTCTGCTTACGTTTTAATCCACAGCGATACTCCACCATTTGGCAAAAGTGAGTCCCAAACTGATAAAGCTCATGCAACGCGTTCTCAACGTCCGCAGTGATCTGATAGAGTTGATATCTACACATGAACTTCTTTTTGTGGCAGCACTGATAATTAATTCTGATGCCAGTCTTCAAAGCCTTCATTCGCCGCTGATGATCGCACTTCTTCATAATTTCTTCTTGTAGCTGTTCCTTGGATGGTACTAAAAGTATCGACTTCCATTCTTTTGTTGGTTGCATTCTTTGCAAAGAACCGAAGACAGAACACAGTTGCCCAAAAAAAGCCCAAAATCGAGAGCTATGATGACGAAAATGTCTTTGATGTCAGTATGATCTTTTAATTTGAAATGATTCCAAGAAACTGTACAATCGCTGTTAGACTCAGAGAGCGAGCGCCTAATTTAAGAAATTGTTTTGCTTGCAACAGTTGGAGCATTATAATGCATCAAGTCCATCAGTCAGTGTGCCTGTCAAATGTATCCATCTGCAGCTTATAGCTTTTTGCAGCTTTGTATGTGCATCTCATCTTGTATCATCACCTTGTCAAATAACGCGAGGGGCTGATTTCAGTCTACGCTCTCAAGAGGGGGCTTTTCAGTCTAACGCGTTTTGAGGGGGCTATTTTCAGTCTACTACCCTGGGGCCTATTTCATAAAACTGTTGCAATTGCAGAGTTGCAGAATTGCGGAATTGCAAGTTTGGTGATTGTTCATTTTCCAGTTTTTTCTAGTTATTTTTGGTTTTTTGACAAATTGCCGCTGATGCAATTCCGCAATTCTGTAACTCTGCAGTTGCAACAGTTTTATGAAATAGGCCCCTGGGGGCCGTTTTTAGCTGTGAAGGGGGCCAAATTAAATCCTGTCTGACTTTGGCTAGGGGAGTGTGAGGTCATGGTGTCCAATAAGAGATTTTGACTTTCTGTTTAGTGATATCTTTCTAAAAATGAGAAATGTGCAGATTTATTATGGAAGCAATCAAGGCAAAAATGATTGCTAGGGTAACAAACGAATATGTTGTGCATACGTGCATAACATAGAGCGCGCACAACTAACACAGCGCGCGAAAAAAGCATGCGACGTCGTTTTGTGCGTTTGTTTTGTCTTACCGCTGTTGACTTTTGCTTTCAAGCTAAATTTTCTTCAATTTTCTCAACTCGTCTATCTCTAAACAAAATTTCTGAGCATCTTTATAATTTGAAGGCGTCGTTTATAGTTGTGCAGGACAAATATTGATAAGTCTTGATAACCCATACCATTCTTGTTTGTCAAAATGTAACAAGTTTTCTTATTTTACCAGTTTCTGCCATGAATCGGTTGCTTTGCGGATAAAATTCGTGTCCTATTGTCAAAGCACTAGGACCGAACATGCTCGCACGGTTATCATAATCTATATATTAAGCCAGCACCGTCTGTGTGTCTGCGTGTCTGTGTGTGGACACCCCGCGGTTCGGGTAGACCGGACCTTTTGCGGTCCCCGGTCGGACCATGGTCGGATACCTTAAGGGTACCCCACCCCCCACCCCCACTTTCGGCCGGGCCCATTATACGGTATTAACGCTACATACAAAAACGTATCGAAATTCACATTTTCGCCCTTTTCCCCTCTATCAAAATATATGTCAGCCCCAATCGTACCAGGGTTGTAAACAGTAATAGTACCCCTCCCCACCCATCCCACCTCCGGTCGGGTCCATCATCCGGTATTAACGATATACCCATAAAAATGCCGTCGCAGCGCCCTCTCGCGGTGGACATTGGAAACCACCGAGAGCGCATTTCTTTTCTCTAGTCATTGGGTATTTCACGGACTTTAGCTAACGAATAAGCTATCAATCACATATCGACTTAACGTATGGGGTAAGAACTCGAGCGAAGAGCGCGGCGCGTTAGCGCTGCGCTCTTTGCAAGAGTTCTAGCCTTCTACATTAAGCGACGTCCGTCAGAGAGTGTGTGTGTGTGTGAACACCTTACGGTTCGGGCTGGACCTGTAGCAATCCCCAGTCAGATAATGGTTGTGTGCCATGAATACTACACCCAACCCATAACACTTCCGTACCGCTTCTATTATATACACATCTAGAGCAAAAACATAGTATGCGAAATGGCTTACTATGGCATTCGAAGCTAATATTTCTTTAACTAAGTAAGTGTCACATGACAGAATTTAATAGATTCATTTCAATAGTATCCCAAAAACCTTCTGTTTAAAATTTTACAATGGAAAAACCTCTTTCCTTGAAAACAATCTCTGTTCGAAACCCGTCGCAAATGTGTTTCAAAGTTATTCAGGGTAGATAAAAACCGCGCGTGCCAACACAGATAAAATGCGGTTTTGGACCGGCGCCACCAAGCATTAGACATTGACACGTACCATCGGAGAACATTCTAGATTCTTCAAGAACTTTCCCTGGGTTATTGCCAAGTAACAGTTCGTGTGAAGTCCTTTTTTTAAAATTCCCATTGAACTGCCTTCCGATGAATATAGCATGCCAATTCTTTTGCATTTATAAATATAAAAGACCAGCGGGACTAGACTACAGGAGCCCAAAGGCAGCTTGCGAATTCCGCGCCGCTGAGCGGCACGAGTGACACACTCTCGAAGAGGCAGCATGCGAAAACTCAAGCGGATAGCGCGGCGCGTTAGCGCAGCGCTCTCCGCTAGTGTCTATGTAATCGCAATTCACTCGTCGGCAAGCGACGCACGAGCTACCCCCAATCTGCCCGATATAAAGCGGCACACGGCATGATTACTTAAGGACAGGTTTCTCTTTCGCCCTACCAAGTGTACAAACACGCCTTATGTGTGAGGCAGGCTTCCAAACAATTCCCATATTTAGTCTATTTTATATTAATTTATATCTTTTTCTATTCTTCGCATGACCTTTGTCAATGTTCCTATTGTTTAACAAACGTCATACTTTATTTCTTGTATGAAAAACGTTGGCACATTCTCACAGATAGGGCGCGTTTGGATATTTCTCCTTTATGTACAGAGTGGCCCATATAAAATTACTACATTTTTTAAAGGGCTATTTTTGCGCCAATACTGATCAGATCTCATTGAAAATTTCGCTAAACATGCATCTACACATGAAATTTGTGTGTAAAAGTTTATATACGATTGGCAAAATCAGTGGCATCTCATGCGCGATGAGGTAAAAGTTGCAATTTTTGCGCGATGAGCAGATATTCGATATTGATTTTATTCGAAATAAATAAAAGAAGTTACTAACTGCTACTTCTTTGCAGTTTTTCTAAAAAATTTTCTTGAAGTATTCATTTTTGTTATTTGTCACAAAATAATGAAGTCATCTTTTTTCATTTGGCAAAAACTCGGACAGTAAAGCCGGTTTTATACTCTTCCTGCGGTGTGGTGCGGCTCATGCAAGTACCATGAAAGATATAAGTAATTCTTGGTAATTGCATGAGCCGCACCGCACCGCAGCGCACGTGAAGTATAAACACGATTTACGTAACTAAATCACAGAATATGTGCTTTTGAGAAATCCTATCGCTCTAGGTTTCTAATGTGCTTAACCAGTTTCGGAACAGCGAAGGTCTCACAAAGCTATTTTAAATGAAAACTCGCTCAACGCATCGCAAATTGCAACATTTAGTGCATCGCATATGAATAACTGTAAAGTGCTACTGGTTTTGCCAATCGCAATCAAAACTTTAAGTATAAGCGAGCAGATATTGGACACGTTTTGCTGTACAGATGGCTAAACTTTCACTGAGATCTGATGAGTAATGGCGGAGATGTAGCCGTTTCCCAAATGTGGTCATTTTATGCGCCACCATCTGCATATCTTATAATGTCAACCAGCAGATGAGCCAGTTAAAAACAAAAAACGCCGTATCAATTAGTATAGAACTATAGGGCTGTTATAGAAAAAAGGTTAAACCGAATTTTTATGCGCGAATTAGAAGCGTTTGTAAAAAATAAGGTAACTTTAGGCGCCAGTTCAAACTTTAAAAACTGATATGAGTGAATACAATTTTCTAAAACGAATAAAACATTATTGGTTGTTTATGTGCAAGATCATTGCAGATATGGTAATATCAATAATAAGTAAATTTTATCAAAAAGGGAGCTAAAAAAATGGTTGACTCATCGTTCACTATCTGGTCAGCAAAATGCTGTTCTAATGAATAAAGTAGTCTGTAATTTAAAATATCTTATTTATACGATACCATATCAGGCAATCAGTAATATGAAATAAAGCCGCAATAATTCTAAAATAATTCAGGCAAATTTGACAATGGAGAAATTATCAATCTCAACAGAAAGGCTTTCTATCAGAAACTTGAAAATAACTGATCTTACGGACTTTCATTCTTACCGTTCTAATCCTGAAGTCACCAAATACCAAGGATTTGATGTGATGACTATGGATGAAGCAGAGGATTTTATCAAGCGACACAAAGATCGACTATATGGAAAACCAGGTGAATATTGAATATTTATTATGTGATTGTTTTATGATGGTGTCATTATAAATTATGCGATAATTATATCATTATCACGTTCAGCGTTGATTATCGTTATCATTAATTTTCACTGCAGGTGAATGGGTGCAGTATGGAATTATAAACAATGCAACCGGAAAGCTGATTGGCGATTGCGCCATTAAACTTGACGAAGACGACGCACGTATTGCGGTAATAGGAATTACCATTTCCCATTTGCATCAAAGACAAGGATTTGCAAAAGAAGTGATGACAGGAATTCTTACGTGTCTTTTCGACACCAAGCAACTGCACAGGATTGTAGAGACTATGGATGCAGAAAATACAGCGGTTATCAACCTGATGAAGAGCGTAGGTTTCAGATTGGAAGGTCACTTTGTTGAAAATATTTTCTTCAAAGGAAAATGGGGGAGCGAATTCCAGTACGCGATGCTCAAACGCGAATGGGATGCGCGAAAATAGTTTGAATAATTTGAAAGAAACGGATGATACCTGGATTCCTGCTATTCAGTCAAGGGTTCTGTATTTTGTCATTTTCTTCCGTCTTTGGTCTATTATCGTAATATGATTGTTCGCATTATTGTTTAGCTATGACTTTTGATGCACACTCTGATAACATTCTTGCAATAAAAACAGCTAAGAAATGGTGTACGCAAAGGTTCTTAGCAAGGGATTTATTAGCCGTGACCACAGTATAACAAAAGGGCAAGTAGAGAGAGGGTTTAGTACACGATTACGGTTCACAGCATCTGGCGATACCCAACTTTACACACTACATTGTCTATCAGTTACTAATCGTTTATATGCTTATTCCTGACTGTTGATGCGCTACATAGCTCCAAGCAAAACATGCAGAAACATAATCTGATAAAAGTATTTTGAGTGGCGTTGATGCCTACGGCTAGGATTAAAAAATATGTAATATTGAGGCGAGCGAGATCCTTTATTGAATGTGAGTAATGGTCTGACATTCATACAGATCCGATCTTCTCTTTTTCTATCACTCGTCCTTCTTACCAAAGAAGTTGGTCGAGCGATGTCTGATAAGAGTGGCCGTGTGATGGCCAGTGTTGCAACTAAACTAAGTAACTAACCAAGTTATTTTTGAAACTCAGTATTAACTAAGTAACTAACTGATTTTTTTTTTAAATTAGTACAAATTAAGTGACTAAGTTATTTTTTTGAAAATTTACTAACTGAGTAACTAAGTTCTGAAAAAAACTTAGTTGCAACACTGGTGATGTATGGTGAATGGTCAACGGAGTGTGACCGTTATAGGAGTGATGTCCGAATGACGTTCGATTTAATCGTCAGCCTCGTCTTCTTTTCCTAACGTGCTGATTAATCATAATAATCGGGTGATACCTGACATTCTGAGGTCAATTAAATCAGGAAAATATGCTAAACTACTATATTAGTGTTTACAAAGTCTGTCATTGATACTGTTATTAATTTTAAGTTGATGAAATAATGAAGGTGCTCTTGTTATGGATGGTTACATCGTTTTCACGACTTTTCTAATGTCAGTCTCAGCGTATTGTCGGTCTTTAAATGCGGGGCAAACGTTTCTTCAGAAGGTTTATTTACTTGACAAGCACGATCCAACCACTGCGTCTACTAGAGAGTAACAACGGATTATGTACGCATATTCACGAGAACCACTCCAAAAAACCGGACACATTAAACACGTGAACTAATGAGATACACTCTAAGATATATACCGCAGCCTAGATCGATCTTGATATCTGCACCCTTGCCATTAATCATAAATAGGCTTGGCAGACGTTTTCAACCGGACAGTGTTTTCAGCAGACTACACCTTAGATAAACAGATAAGGCTGTCTTTTGTCATTAATCATATATAATTCTAATAGTCGGCTAATGCCCGACAGTATCGCCTTGAAATTTAGCAGATGACTCAACCAATATTGTTGTAATCAAATAGCTACGAATAAACTTTAAAAGCAAAACACGGATAAGCATTTTATGGAACCTGGTTTACATAAAGTTTCCACGCCGCGGCGTGCTGCTCGTAATGGTAGTTCCTGACGTCACAGAAGGAGTAACAAAAGTGAATAATGATTTAATTTGCAGCCGCACACCACTGCTAGTCAGCAGTAACAGATATGGACTACTCAGAGTGAATGCATCCGAAAAACAGTTGTACCAATTATCAATTAGGCCATGAGTAATTACATCGGTGTTGTAGGGTATATTGTAAACTCTGAAGTAATAGAATACATTGGCCAAATTTGAGAGAATTGAAGTGATGGATAAAACCAAACCAACAAAAGTCAACCGCAATTCGTTTCTCCTTCTTAGAATACTTGCTGAATCATTCTGGCTACCCGGATTTGAATGTGTTTTGTTGTATTTGCGCAAAGTGAGTACAGTAGCAAAATTTATAGTAGCGAGAAGGACCGTTACTGCGCAAGTACCAAGTAGCGCATCGAAAGCGGAATAATATATTCCTGCCTATAATTAGCTTGTTAAATACGCTACATGGTAACGCAATGGATGAATTTATGCGAGCAGATATGAGCGGAAATGCACGCCATTCTCGCATTTTGTGATCTACTGTATATGTCCGAATAGAGTCGTCGTTCAATTGGTCCCCCTTTAATTAGATCAATCTATCTAGAAACTTTAAAACAGCTTCTTTCAAATACAGACCCTTTGGGATCAATTCAAATGAAGCTGCCGATATACAGCGATCACTAATGGGTCAAAATAGCTTTAGTATATTGCCGTAGTCACAATGATCTCTACATGCCCAAGTTTCATTCAATTCAGTTACTATATTAAATTATGTTTTCAACTTATGCTCTATTTCGTAAAACTGTTACTTGACATACCAATATTTTTAGTTGGCATACTTCAAAGCATCAAGTGACCCGCTTTCACTCGGAACCCCCCTTCAAAAAAACCCCCTCTCCGACAGTTTCAAAAAATAGAGCTCATGGGGACTCTATTCAGAGTGTTGGAACTAAACTAAATTACTACGTTTTTTTAGCCTAGTAATAGTACTGAATAACTATCGAAGTATTGAAAAAAACTTGGATAAAGTTGGCAATGTTTGGTAAAGTTACCAAATGTTATTTATTCGTATTTTTTGCGTACATGTTGAAACTGAAATCATAAATTTGCAACGCAAACTTACACGCTCTTCGATAAAATCCGGTAGTGCAGCTCCTTCATAGTATATGCTTTGACAGCATGGAAAGATCATGGGAATCGCCCATGGGAATAGTATTATCCATTGAATCAATAAAACTGCCACAGTTGCTTTTTTGGACCAAAACTAAAATGAAAAGTTTATGATATTGTATCAACTTGCAAAGTGAGCGAGGCAATGACACTCGTTCAAATAGCTGTAATCAGATTTTGAAATTCAGTGCCCAAAGTTGTAGCTCAAAGAGGTAAGGCTGTAACGAGGATTGAGCATTCCCCGCCCCAAAATTTTCAAATCCCTGTCCACATTGCGACCAGTGCTCAACTAGGTGACTAAGTTTTTAGCTTATATTTTTGGATATTTAACTAGCTAGACTTTGAAAAAATTAGTTGCAGCGCTGATTACAACCCTACAGGGGTGCTCACTCAGCATGAATAGAAGAAATATATCTAGGTGCGATATAAAATTTTATTATATATCTAAAGTCACTTGTTTGCGGCGCTGTGGCCGAGTGGTCCGAGAGCCTCAGCTCTGACCCATATGGCGCAAGACCCGGTTTAAACACCCAACAGCGTCGCCCCTCAGTGTCAGGCATGCCATGGCCGACCGAATTCTAGCGCTGTCGCATCACGGAAGGGCATTTCCTTCGCTCGGAGAAGGTCACCCGAAAAGCTGACCCTGCGCCATAGCGAGATAAAACAGCTCAGGAAAAAAATAAAAAGTCACTTCTTCATGCTTTGTAGGAAACGCAATGGCGGTAAGGCGATTAACTGAAATCGCTATGATTCCGACGATTTGAACATAGTAGATGCCAAACATTGCCATTCTATGTAAGGTTGCCAACTGAAATGAATTTTTTCATATACTTACTGACTGTGAACCGCTACGCCGACAAATTCATGGCATAAATAGGGTTAGTTCAGAGTTTTATTTAGATTTCATCATACCTGTCAGTTTTGAGACTAATAGATGAGACGAAAGGCAAAGTTGTACAAATGTTGGGAAATCTCTTTTAAGGCACTACTTTGAATTTCTGATTATGAATTAGAGCTATAGGTGATTTTTTAAAGTTTGAGCGATACTTGAATGATGAGGTAAAGGATGAGACAGCTGTCAATCTCATGCCTTTTTTGGAAAATATTATATTCCATTGCTCGATCGTTTATGTCCCTTAAATCCTAAGCCATTGTTTTAATGCAGCTAATTTGACTAGTGGCTCTCTGAAATTGTTAGATCCTCTTTTGAAGGTTAAATTGACTTACCAAAATACTTTTCGAATAGATCTCCCAACCAACGATAAAAGTGGGAATGTATTCGAAAATCACGCGCAAACTGAGCACGTAAAATAAATCGGCGCAACCGGTCGAGATGTACAAAGTAAAGAACGATGAAGGAAAATGACTGCTTTTGTACTTTATTAATGTTGCCAATATGACGCAATATACGGGAATGGTGCAAATCGTAAGAATGATTCTGATTATACCAATAACGCTCATCTTGAGCGAATCTTTGTGAAAGAAAGGAGATAGCAGAATTGGATACGTGAACGTCAGAGCAGACAGGCAGAGCAAGACTCACCGAAAGCGATTCGTATCAGGTATTATGCAATTGATCTGTGAAGTCGGCTTTGTATTTGGGTGACGATGCGATATGGCGCGGTGGTCTGAGCAATTAATTTTTAATCAATGTATGAATCGAACCACGCCTCAGGTCAACAAAGTATTAATCCGGCTGAGTTACAGGTGCAACAAAACCTCTTTTTGATTATTTTCGCTTGGAGACGCTTTTATCTGCTGGATGTTGCGACTGCTGACGCAACAAGAGAGGAAAGGGACAGTCAGCGTTGCGCACCTCGCGATACTGAGGGGTGTCCATAAACAAACCCACTGCAGACAGCCGGCAAATACTATGTCAACAGTCCATAAGTCATGTACATGCACACCAATGACCTCATCAAACATCAATTTCCTGAAATGTACATAAAAAAGACCTAATTCAGCTGTAGAATGTCAGTCTACAATATTCATTGCACTTGGCTTTGATTTTCAGCAGATCATTCTCCCCCTACATGTTCAATATGACGTCAGTGAGCTCATCATTACTGTCCTCGCTATTCTGGAAATCCTTGCCCAAGCCGCTCCTGAAGGCAGGAGAGAGCAAGGTGGAGAAGGCAATGGCAACTTTGCTTAGGCTCAGGGAACAGGGTTGCCAGGTCGAAAATCGCTTTTTAACACATTGACGACAATGCAAGTTTTTCGTTTTTCGGCGCGTGGGACATTATCGATTTTTTATTTTCTAAGCTATTGGGCTAAGGGACGACCAGTACAAGATAGGTCCTAAAGCGACTCTTGCCTGATTACAATGTTTGCATTCAAAAAGTATTGTTATGGCCACAAACTCTCACGTAAAGCAATTCAAATCACGCGCCTCTAATTACGGTAGCCTTCGCGTACCGGGCGCCCTTCAGTCCAACTCTCTTCTTCGCGTACGACCCACCGGTGGGTCGTTTGGTCCCACGCTGACAAACGCGTACGACCCACCGGTGGGTCGTATTGTCGTCAATGTGTTAAGACTAACTTTTTAAGACAAATGCTTCCAATTTAAGAAAAAATTTAAGACAAAATATCACAGCGTTTTTGCGACTTTTTCGGCATTAGTTTTTCTGTAGAAGAAGAATAAGCTTTATTAGTAACATGTGATTTACAAGAAAGATAGCAATGACATATCAGCAAATGAAAAAAGACAAAAAAGACAAAAGGATTAAAAGAATGAAAGGAAACTGTGCCAAAGCGTAAGACTTATTTTTAAAATCGCCTTAACTACTTCAGTCACTAAAGTCAGATAATGAGTACCGCGTCAAAGTTATAAATTTACTCTCTTCTATACGTTAAAATGTTATAAATTTGCAACGTATCATGAAGAGAACTTAGGCGCGATATTTGCTATCAGACTTCAGTGATTGAAGTAACTAGGGCGATTTAAAAAATAAGTCGTACGCTTTGGCACAGTTTTGATCGCTATTAGTTCTCAGTGAGGCAATGGTGGACACAGATTCAAAAGCAAGGCGATTTCTTTCGTCAGTCCATTGAGCACTAATGAGAGAGAAAACGCGCGCACAGAAGGCGTTTGAGGTTGGAATGCATAATACCAAAAAGTCGCGTATATACAGAAGACAGAAAAAAAACAAAGCATTGTAAATCAAAACTCAAACTGATTAGGCATGTTTAAAGCTGAATACTAGTTGCTCCAATTAAAGTCCCACTTTCTGCATTCAACACCACTGCCAGGAAACCCTGCTGAACTGGCTTCAAGTAGAAGCATGTAAATGTGGTCAACCCCAGTGACCAGTTTGCTGCTGCCATAATCTGCGCTGCAGATAGCCTAGCCATAGCGGCCTTAGATGTCACAGCTGCATGCGTGGAATGCGCCGTGTAATAGGTATCTATGCTGCTCATTGATAGTATGATGCATATCCATTGCACAACTGAGGTGGGTCCAACAGCGTGGTGCTTTCCAACAAACAAAGGAGTAGTTTGTCAGTAGGTCCTTGCCATACAGCCATTTGGGTGAAGTAGTCCAGGATTGTGTGCACCAGGCATAGCAGAGATTTGGAGTAGCAATGATAAGTCGCCTCACATGGTAGCCCATGTCCATGGTTCTTCATCATGCCTTGGAATGTGAAGACTATTCAATCTTCAAACATTTGCATGCAAGAAAGGCATAAACTGGCCAATCCCAACATTCGTTTTGGACTGTATAGGGTGAGTAACATCGCCATCTTCAACAAGAATAATATGGACATCAACGTTTTGTTAACACCCCACACACTTAGGGTATCCAGGACTACCACCACATTCCATGTCAAAGAGCGTTTTGGTAGCAGGGGTGTGATACAGAATATAACCTTCATTACCTGAGTAATGCAGGAATCTTTTACAAACAATTGTTCCCCATTGACCGATTTGAGAACTGCACACACTGCTGCTTCAACCACAGCAATCAAGTTGTACTGTAACCCATCACAGTGTAGTGAGACCAGGAAATCAGCAACATCTTTTATAGATGGCAAAAGTGGATTAACTTGTTGCAAACACCAGCAATTCCATTTTTGAGGGCTGATTTGTACTGTTTGCAGGTCCCACTTGCCCAAGAAGCCAAGAGAATGTTGATCGTGTCTTGCAAAAAGCCCTGGCTTTCCCAATGCCTCCTGATATCCACCATCAGAGAGAAACAGGGTGCGATTGGTGATTAATGAATGGGGCTCCCCCCACTGCGCTGTGGGCAACAAAATAGAGTCATCAACAAATGTAACCTCTTCTATTTTATGAAGGTTTTTCTTTATTGCTAGCATGCAAGTGTGCTGAAGTTTCAGCGCCACTTCATCTACCATGTCAGGATGAACTTCCTGCAACATGTCTGCAATTCAGCGCCCTAAAAAGCATAAAAAGTGACTATAGATATCTTTGTAACTAGCAAATAGTAAAGAGGGAAGAGAAGGTGGGATAGAGGGACGTATGTTGACTCAATTGACCCCTGTATAGTAGATAGAGTAAAGGCTGGACTACACTGGACTGATATAGGCAACCCTGGACATTGATTAATGCAACAACTTACCAATGCGCTTGTATTCGTCCTCTTCCTTTGTATCGCCAAATTTCATAGTAAATTCCATCATGGCTTTGTCTATGTTGGAGGTTTTGGAATGATGATCCTTCACTCTTTTAAATATTTTTCTTTGGCAGAGTGACAGGAGACTTGACTGCATAGGACAAGGAGATGCTGCTCGATTGCGTTGAACAATTTTTACCTAAAATTTTAAATCAAATGTACAACAAATAAAAGAACATAATGAGGTCTTTTAGATGCACCCTTTATTTATCAGTGCAGATGTAACAGTAGGAGAGCCTATTGGTTACAAGACTATCTTTCCTACTATCTTGGATTACAAGGACAAGAAAAATGAGCACCATTTTGATGCCTTAAAGCCATCCCCTTCAACCCAGCCACTGCTCACAGGAGTTACCGTTTAAAATTTCCTTCAGCACAATTGTACATAAGCACATGAAAATTATGTTCCAAATTTGAAGTGACTTGGTCCCTTAACTTCAAAGTTATTAAAAAGAACAAAAGTCAAGAACATATTACGCACCCTGTATGGACATAACAATTAATTATCATAAGATATAGGGTGCATATGGAAACAAAACAAACACCCAACCATCAATAGTCTCCTGATTTTCTTCCTCTTGATCGCCATCGATCAATGATTTGGTGCTTGGTCTTCTAAACGATGTCCCCATTTGAATAGAGGGTAGTAGATCAACATAGGGCTAAAGCAAATAAATAATCACTGCGTCTCTAACTGACACTGCGACCTTTTTGCATCAACTATCATGTCATAAAAGACATGTCAGTAAAAAAGCGCCATTCAGTGAATTTGTCCTCAGGCGAATCACTGCTTTGTCCATCTGCTGCTACCAGTGTTCAGTTGAACCTGTCACACAGGCTGCGCCAAGCTGCGTTGCAATCGCCTCCTGCAAACAATAAAAATTAAAGTAAAAAACGTTACTTCTATTATAAATATCATCTATTGTGCCAAGAATAATTAAAAAGAGTTTTCTTCTCATAAAAAGCCTACATAAAGTAAAATTATATCAACTGGTACATTGGCAGTGCATAGCACTAAAAGCAAAAGAGTCATAATCGCCAATTATATGTTGTCGCCTACTGATAGGCGTTTTCTTTACGTGGTTCACTCGCTCAATCGTTACATGGCTGCAAACAGAAGACGAAACGAAACTATGAAGCGCGCAAGAGCAGATATTAAGCAAGACTATGAAGTATGAAAGAAGCTGAGACTCAAAGGATGTGTGCTAATGCCATGTTAGGCATCTTGCCAACTCATGATATTCAACCAAGGCTTGAAGGAGGGGGACTTTAATTGAGGGGGTACGTTTATTTTTATAAACCGTGCTTGAACAGAGCAACGCATTTTGGAGAGAGGTCATTTTTTATTTCATGTAAAAACACCAATGTAAAACTGAATTACATACCTCGTACACCAATATGCAAGATTTCTGCGAGGTCTTCCCATATTCGGGTCTTGTTGGCAAGTGATTTTGCAAACCCTGACGCGGTCTTGTCCCAGAGGGATGGGGTGGAATGTACGATCTTAATTTGACGCCAGCTCTCTGCGTCGCCACCAGGAATCTTGTTCATATCGTTAGCTGTACTATGAAAAAGCGCAGAAAAATGAATATTTTTATTCATCGCATGCAATGTGCCCTAAAATGCATCCAAACTACCATAAAATACGAATCAAATACTTAAATCGATTTAAAATCACACCAAAGAAGCAAAAATCAACAAAATCGATGAAAATAAACAAAATTCCAGTTGCTCGCCACACACCACAAAAGTCTGCGGCACGCCCTTGCGGCGTGCGGCGGAAGTATGCGCCAAATTGTAAGCTCGCTGCAATTCAATCAATAATATCTGCGGCATGCGATGAAAGTATGTCCCAAATTAACGCACGCCGTTGCGGCATGTGGCTTGCGGCAGGCACTCCTGATAATTGGTAGACGCCGCACACCGCAGCAAGATGCGTTAAAAGAGTATGCTCTGACATTAACAGAACCTCATAAAGAGTAGGACTGCAGTTGGAGTGGTAGAGAAGTTGTTGAACATTTGCCAGTTTAATACTCACGGTTGGAATCAAAATAAACTTCCTTTACCCAAGTGCAAAGAGATATGCACATAATTCAAGCAAATGGCAAAATGAAAACAAATCAAGTTTGTTAAAGTTGCAGAGTATTTTTGGCTGAATGTCAATCAAGCACTTGAATCATATTTGATTTAGTGATCAAATATATTTTATAGTCAAAACTTTTCGATCAGTAACGAGAAAACCAAATTCTGGTCCTGTTACGATGAGGTCCATGCGCGAAATTTAAACTTTGCAAAATGAATGACCAAGCAGTAAAACATAAATTATGTCTGTTTTCACATTCTTCTAATTTTGTAAATGGCACGCCACACCTGCTTGAACATTATTCAACTCTTACAGTTAATTTAACTCAAGAGAAGCAGCTATATTTTGCTCGCGTAACTAATTCCATTAGCAATACGTAACAGCACTAGAGTGATTAGTCGCCGACGAACTTTTTCGGGCATATATCGCTCTAGAAGCATGGAATATGTCGCAAGCTATCAAATGAGGCATGCATTCGACTGTATTTGACTTTTTCTAAATTTCGTAAAGGAAAATCTAAAAATTTAGCCAGTTTTCATTGGATTTTTTAGCCTACGATTTTCGTAATAGAATAAGTCTTACAGCGAACGTGCTCAATATACTCATCCGTATCTTTGCGTGTTACGGTGTTCCGTCTCGTCCTGAATTACTGATCGAAAAGTTTCCACTATAGAATAAACAGTAATACATGATACACACGCTTGTTACTCTATCATTTTGTTGAATTCAGTCAGCGAAATATTACCACCACTTATAATAGCAACTACATTTTTCCCTGCAACATCAAGAATCTTGTTGAAAATTACAGCCGCTACCGCAGCTGCCCCAAGTGGTTCAACGATTAGATCAAGTTTATCGCGCAGAAGCCGCATCGCATCGAGAACTTCTTGGTCACTGACTTGAACAACATCTTTGGCGAACTGCTTCATAATGGACAATGTTTTAGCATCTGGAGCACAAACGCGTAAAATGTAAGGCTTGAGTTTTTCAATTGAGCAGGAATTTGGAGGTAAGTTGATTGGCGTTCCTGCTCTAAAGCTGGCAAAGGCTGTACCAGCAGTGTCAGGCTCACATCCAAACACCTGCAACAATTTGATCATTCTATATCGTTGTAAAGAATTGGACATCTGCTTCAGTAGATTTGAAGTAGAACTTATAAGGTAGCAACTGAATTATAATCCCCTACATGAATAACTTAATCTTTGATAATACATAACTTAATCTCAATTATCACATCTGGAACGAAATACCAATCAGCTCTACCTTGCAATTTTCGCCAAAAACCTCATGTGCTCCAGCAGCAATTCCAGACAGTAATGCGCCTCCACCAACTGGTACAACAATGATGTCTGGTGGATCTTCGAGCTGCTCTTTGAGCTCAAAAGCAATACTTGCATACCCACTGATCAAGTGAACATCATTGAGTGTTGACAAAAATTTGAAGCCTTTTGTGACAAATTCATCAATTGTTTTCTCAAAATGGTCTGTCAAAACAACAGAGGCCCCCAGATTTTTTATGGTGTTTATCTTTTCCTGTGACACATCCAAAGGCATTGCAATAACCAGTTCACGCTCTTTGGCGCTGCTAAGCACTAAAGCAAGTGCTTTGCCATAATTTCCACACGAAAATGCTACCACCCGATCGATATTTTGATTGTTGCCAAAATTCAGTTGCATCTGAACTCCACGAGCTTTGAAACAGCCAGTGGTTTGAGTATTTTCTAGTTTCAGTGACAAATTTACCGATTCTCTGCATGTTTCGTCATTTTTTGGCAACAATAGTACTTGAGCATTGGAAATAATGGGCGTCTGCACAATGGTGGCATTATGTTTCAGATAATCGTAAGCGATCTTGAGATCAGGAAGTTTTATTGAATCTTCAGGAGGCATATTGGTACAGAGGTGAACAAAGTTTCCCAAAGTAGAAAAGATTAATAAAGTAGAAAAGAATTGAGAAAATAGTAAAAAGGATACACTAGAAAATAAAAGTTCACAACTGCACTATTGAGCTCAGCAATAGGGATGTTTTTGCACTTAGCGCCCATCAACCACATGAAGCATGAAGATAAGAATTCACAACGCAGTCAAACTAGTCATATGTGTTGACTTATATAAGTAGGGTGGGATGTTTATAGGTCAGGTAAAGTACAGAGAAAGGGGTACTAACGTGGAGTGTTGAACTATTTGGAATATCTTTGAGTACAGAAATATCCTCAAAATTAGCATAGAAACAAGAGTAAATCAGAATCATTGGTTCATTCTTTACTGTGGGTATTATTATTTGACCATATTAAATGTGCAGCAGCCATATGTTTAGTTTATCCACCATCACTTTTACCTTCAAAACTGTCCCTGATATGAAAGCTCTTTTTGATGGCATGGAATTAGCTGAAGTATTAACAGAACAAAGGTCAAGCATTAAAAAGATTTCAGTTACTCCACCTACCGGGTTTTTCCGATTAGAAGCCCCACTGGGCTTCTATTCGGTTTGACTTTCCAAATAGAAGCCCCGGGGCTTATATTTAGAGCCAAAAAGAGATCTCCATGTATGCGTAAAATGATATTACTTTAGTTATATTTTACATGAAATACCGCATTCTCGAATAGGATTTGCAAAAATTATACAGATCTTCTATTATAAGCGTGTAAATTAATTTAAAAGATGAAAAAACGACGCAAAATGCAAGTATGATTGATGCTGCAAAAAGCGTTATGCAATTAAAAATTTCAAATAGGAGCCCTGGGGCTTCCATTTGGAGACAAAGTAGATACGCGAAAAGTACCAATTCTTATTGCAAGCCCCGCGGCTTATACTCGGAAAAACCCGGTAATGCCAAATTATCCTTTTTATTTGCATAACTAAATAAATTCTTGCGAATGTAGTTCTCCACATGCGATCACCACAACAATCTGAGCAGCCGTTTGAATCTAGCTTTCGCCGCCTCCATACGTTCGCGATTCATAGCGCCATCGCTTTCTTAGCCATTTACGCGGGCACGTGTAGTCTGGTGAAAGTTGTCGTAGTCGTCGTCGTTGCCGGTGCCGTCGTTGGTGCTGCCATCGTTGTCGGTGTAGTTGAGCGCATGTAGTCAAATGAACGCCAACGCAGCGAGGATGCGGAAGCCGGTGCCTGCAGTGGTTTTGTCGTCGTCGCTGGTGCAGTAGAGCATATGGCCGGAGATATGGTTCTTGTAGCTGCGGTCGGACTTGCGCGTTTCATAAACATCACTGATGATGACGTATTGGTCAGCTTGGGCTTCGAATTCGCTTAGTCTCGACGGTTAGGCGATTCTTCGGAAGTTCGGATGTTATATGTGCCCACATAGAAGTGGTGTCACATGTGAAGTTAAAAGCAGTACCCCTCGCGCCGGCTAAGACGTGTTGAGGGGGGATCCCGTCGTGGCAAGGAGATAAGCGGAACACAACCGCTCATCAACCGCGCACGAAACAGAACCCGCCAAATTATCCATTGATTGTATTAATGCACTGAAAAATCTGCCTGCATTGGCGAAATTGGAGTTATATCCAGATGATTGCATTCTATAAGTCACTAAGCCTAAACTTTAGTCAGAGTTGAAGATGTAACTGTTGATGTGCTTAGGTGCTTCAGCTTTTTTATATGTTCACAATCACTTCCATTTCTAAGTCATTTTGAAATTATATAAATCAGCTGTGGCATTGAAAGAAAAAAGCCATACTTACGTTGTATGGTAGAACAAGCAGAGTTGTGTACGTTGGCCTTAGGTAACTACAGTTTAGCGCTCACTTAGGCTTAGGATAAGGACGTCTTTCAAGAATGTGCATTATGTGAAAGGAGAGATGCCGGGGTCCTAATTTTTTGCCCATCAGTTCGTCTTAGCGAGAGAAAACGATGGTATTTTTCACTATGGAGACCCCGGCACAAAGATATAAGGGATAGAAAATGGGCATCTCCGAAAAATGCGCCTGTACTGTAATTTGTTGGGAAAAATTCCGTTAATTTTTACGCCTTTCTTTATTATAAAACATGGGGAACTAACGCGATCCCCGTTTTGAAGAAGTGATGCATTCCCAGATAACCCTTAAATAATAGAACAGACCTGTTTTAACGTTATCCCGATTAAAATGTTAATATAAAGAAAGAATTTTGATTTTCATAAAACAGTTGTGGCGAAGCGAACCTGAAACTAATTAAGCTTCCCAGCCTAAATTTTTTTCGCTAACTACGAGAACACAAAAAGTCGTTAGGGAACAAAGAACGCGGATAAACGCAGAAGAGGAAAGAATATCGAATATTATTGGATGGGGATCTATTGAAGAAGTAGTTACTTCCAGTACAAAAATTAATTTATGCGCGAAGTGAATTTAAATTAATTGTTTAAATTAGTCTTACTGGCGTTCTCTATACACGCCGAGCTTTGAAACCTTGTTAACCTGAACATGTGCCGACACTGGCTAATTGTGAAAGGAGCCTACCAGTTTTTCCAAAATAGCGTAAAAAAGTTCAAGTATTGCAGGGACATCAAAATTTCTCGATTCTTTTCATTAAAATTTGTTTGATTAGCAGTATAAAGGTTTGAAGGGCAATGATTAAGAAAGTGGAGATTGCAGGATATCTTGAAGGGACTGCGTCTATCTGTATTAATGTTATTGTTGTAAAATATGCATTATTAACATATAACTGCAATATTTTTGATCAGAAAAAACATTCACATATCATTATCGTAACTAATAAAATACCTGATCAGTGAATGGTGAGGTTTTATCATCTGCTCAGCCAAGTGGCCACTCCAGCCCATTGAACAATGGTCAGAGTTGGGCTCAGCATTACCTGCGGTCAGCAAAGAGTTGTGCCCACTTGCTACAAAGTTGAGACAATGAACAACGCCCTAAAACAATTTTTGTGTTCAAAGATAATTGTGACTTGAGAATATTTTGCGTAAATGTCCTATGAGAATAAAGAAAAGGTTGAATAGGACTCTGTGCCGCACCATAGAGGTAAAAACTATTCACAATGCCGCATTGTGTACATGTATCGCAACCAAGATTTTTTGTACACTCGAGCATTATGAGCACCGCTTTACGTTAAATACTGAAAATCATATAAAAGAAAACCGGTCATAAACGAAAACACAAAAAAGTCACTTTTGTCTGTTTATTTTGCTCTTTGCCATCAACAAGTTTGCGCAGAAAACGGTTAGTAACTCATTCCAAATACTTGACGAGACGACTTTGCATTTGAGCGTGAAATTTTAAGTATACGCACTGGAGTTCATTGTGGACAACCGTATTACCTTTAGTCAACAAAATTATTATTTAAATTCCACCTGATTTAAACAGTATCGACAGTTTCTGTTGACCAGCACAAGATATATGGCTGTTATCAGTATAATAACTAATTACAGTTTGATTATAATATGAAAATACATTGCAGATGTTTTGTTGACAAAATATTAGATCAGGATGCAACATTTTGCAATCAATACAGTAAATCATATTAAGTCTTTTTATTACTGGTTCTTGATAGTTTTTGTGAACCTGCAAAGGTATATCAAGATTTTCATGCAGTTTTGAAATGGCCCATTTGTGGAATTCGTATTTCATTATAACTTCTGGAATGTTGAATTTACTTTCGGGCTGAGGATACATTAGGACAACTTTTTTGTTAAGCAGCTCTAAATAGTTTACTGATTTTTGTATACAGTTAAAGAATAATCTCTCTTTATCACGTTTTCCTAGATTTCGTAGATTGCTTGCAAAATAATGTTGATGTTCGCGAAGATAAAGGAAGTATCGAGCAGCGATAATAATTGTGTTCACATTTGAATTTTTTATTATTTCAAGCGATCTATTATTATTTTCTGAACATTCCTTGGGAACGAAATTGATGCAACTCGTCGGAAAAGGTGGACAACCATGAGCACCAACGTATGTCGCATTTCCATTATAATTTTGGTTGATGGAGTAGGCTACACGTCTCGCATGGCTATCTCCCCAAGTAAATGCAGTAAAATGTTTTTCAGTTTTATTTAAAAATCTCTCTCCATCTTTGCATGTTATATTATTGCTTGAGGAACGCAAATATCGGTCACTTTCTGGATGAAAAATTAAAGCTATGCATGTAAGAAGATTCATGAAAAAAGTGATAGTGAGCAAGAAAATAATAATTTTATTATTTAATGCCTTTGAGTCGTTTGTAGTTCTCTCAATAATCAGAAAACTGGCCAATGACAAAGATATTGTTCCAAAACAAGTGAAAAGAGTTCTTAAAAATGGTTCCAAGTCGTGATATTCCACAGATTTCAACACTATCCAATGCCACATGTAAACTGAATATGATAAAACACCTAAGCTTGTGAGAAATTTATGCGAAAGTAAATTATCAGCAATACTGCATTTGTCTTCATANACTATCCAATGCCACATGTAAACTGAATATGATAAAACACCTAAGCTTGTGAGAAATTTATGCGAAAGTAAATTATCAGCAATACTGCATTTTTCTTCATAATTGGTTTTAGTAAATAAACATGCACTGAGTACAGCAACAATTATCCTAATCGAATGATTGCTAAAAGGCAGCTGAGGTCCAAAAATGATGCAAACTATTACAAAAAGAGAGAGATCAATGACTATTGAAAGGCCTTCAAAATAACTTGAAATATTTCCTTCATTCATTGATATCAAAATTCCTATAGAAAATTGCCAAAAGCGTGATAAAAGTGAATAAAATGCTGCTGTTTCATTAGCGACCATATGAAACTTTAGTGACAGTAATGCAAGAAATATAAGTTTATTATTGCAAATCAATGACTGTAGGATGGGGGCAATGATGTAAAATTGCATTTCAACTGATAGAGACCAAGTATGAAGAAAGAGATTGAGCTCTTTTTCGTCCAAATTGAAATAATTTAGCATCTCTTGCTCGTGAAAATTTGAAATGAATAAAGTAGATTTCAGCCCGTTTAGAGCATTTCTCTTCCAGTAAACTGGGTGAACATATAAAAACAGCGTCAGGCATGTGATAAAGATGCACGCATAATATGCAGGAACTATTCGTCTAATTCTTTTCACGTAAAATATAAACCAATTTTCATTGTGTTCTTGTTGTTTCGTGAGTATTTTGAAAACAATATATCCAGATATTATGAAAAATATGTCGACTCCTAAATATCCGTTGACAAACTGATCCGGAAAGATGTGGAAAAGTAGTACAGCAATGATCGAGAGGCCACGAATTCCCTGTACATGCAATATTTTACCATTATTTGAATCATTTAGCTTTATTAAAATATTATCAAGGATCATGCTTTATGAAGATATTTCCTAAAAGAGTTTTTCTATATATCAATAATATTGTACATCACTCAGCTCAATAAACAATATAATTCACTCAATAAACAATGTAAGTCCAACGTAGGTCTAGTGGGCATAACACATCTCGCTGGCCCAATATAAGTAAGAGCTTCGGTCTAGGACGGGATGAAATCGGTGAGTCAGGGTCGATTGTCAGTTGATCTTTCACAAATTAGATGCTATTAGATAGTCCATCAAAAATTATCTTAGAAAATGACCGTTTTGGTCCTTCAGTTAAAGAATAAAGACAGGAAAGTCAATGGATCATGTAAGATGCTCCACTTTAAGTCCTTACTATTATTCACTCCTGGATATCTTTCGGAAAACCACTCGTGGAATTAGATTGAGAACTTCAAATCGCTTTACTTTTTAAAAACATTGATAACAATGACTCTTTCCATCAAGCTATTGTTCTATATTTAAAATTTAATATTCGCAGAAATGTGATGAAAATTCATGAGGCTTTGAGCAAGCCAAAGGACGTTCTATGAAAAACGACTTTAGAATTTTGTTTGTGGATTTCAAAGGATTAAAGATTCTTGGTATACTTTACTTGAAATCAACTCTTGCCAGTGAGGTATGATTCTCTGCTTAAAACTCAATCGGCATCAAAAGCTGACTAAAAATCGCGCTTGGGAGCATCAAAATGAGCTCAAAATAGGTCATGCCGCGAAAATTTGAATGTCAACGATCAGATTCTGTTAACTCGCACTTGGTAACTAGTTTGATTCAAGTTGAGATTTATAGCTCGTTTGAAAGAAGATCTTTTTTATTATCAAATTTATAAGCCATAGAAAGTCTGTTGAACCACAACATTTCTGCACTGAGGTATTAAAAAAATCGCGAATGAGTTTTTGTAGACTGCCGTTCCATGATCCAGACATGTCCTTCCTAACAAAAGCTACCGTTTTAAATTATCTCTAACAGAACAGCACATGAGAGAGATATTTTTAAAATCTTAAGCGATTTGATGTTTTAGTTTCAAAGTTATAAGTAAATAATGTGCAGAACTTTTTGGTCAGTCAGTAGTTTCAGTTGCTATCAAGTCCCAAGCATTTATTGCCTCCGTCAGCCCAATAATATCTCATATCTCCCCCACCGCAACATTATTTAATACTTCAGTCACCGCAACAATATTTATTACCTTCGCCATTGCAACGTTTACTACCTCCACCACCACATTAATATTTTATGCCTCTACCGCCGCAAAATCTATTACCCTGCCGAGCGTTTTAATGGTCAAGAACTGTCGGCACTAGAACACGAAATGCCGAAAAGTGATGACTGATCGACTAAAAATATTCTACAAGGCCGCTGTTCCAAGGCCACACACGCCACTGCTCCTTTCGAAGAACGAACGCTCTAGGCCTTAGGTATCAGTCACTTTTTGTTACTTTTTTTGTTGTGTATAAAAGTTAAAGATCATCCTCTTTGGCGAACGCGAACTAGTTACCCCAGCACGATATGTTTTAGTTGACGTTTGATATCGTCAAAGCAATCTTGTTATGTGAGAAATGTTACACTGTCAGCATGACTGCATGAATTTACATTACTTTCTTGATTGCGCTACCGCGCGGAAACGATTAATGTCAGGACGCTTGACGAAAGGTTGCTTGCTCGCACTATTTGCTCTTTATTAAGTCCTGACTATAATATTGTATCGAGTTGAATAAACGTCATTAATCAAAAGTGAAGACAGCTAAAAACCACCAGAAAGGAAGAATCAAAGACATCCTCCATCTACACGGAACCTACAGGAACATGCATCTTAGTTCATATAACAGTATACTGCAGACGTTATTTGGTTAATATTAACTGCATCGACCGGTATGCTTTGTTAGCCTGTTGCCCGTGTATAACTTTTTATTTCGACTTTTGTGGCTCATGACACACTGCCACCGCTCTCTGTAATACAGCCACCTACAGTGGCAGCCTTAAAAAACAGGACCACTACCTAACTGACACTTCGAACTACCACCATTAGAATATGTCTGTGGTTTCTGCAACACCGTCCAGTTTTTTACATCCGTCAGTGTCTAAGCTTTACTTTTTAAGCCTTTCTGGCGAACTATCGCAGACCAACTGCGCATGGGATATCACTTTGTCAAATACCGTAATGTATTGTGCGGCCGTATAAATAATGGCGCACGCATACCTAAGAAGAATAGGAAGCGCGAGTCATTTTCTTTCTTTTGACTCACGCGCATACCTTTGACTCACAATCAAAAGAAGAAATGACGTTTACTTCCTTCTGATTTTTGCCCGCGCATACCTTTGACTCGCGATCAAGTGAAGAAAAGGAAGCGCGCTTCACTTTTCGGGGAATCAATCGCCAATTTATTCCTTAAATGTGAAGCGCGTGTTGTAGCATAGGCCAATTTTGACTCACGTGCTGTGGGATGGGCGGACGGTTGCGCGCGTGTTCTCTCTCTATTCTAATCATTATTTA